>SJYX01021686.1:159915-198275 GCA_006410675.1 Oreotragus oreotragus
GGAGGAGAAGGGGACGACCGAGGATGAGATGGCTGGATGGCATCACTGACTTGAAGGACATGACAGGGAAGCCTGGCGTGCTGCGATTCATGGAGTCACAAAGAGTCCGACATGACTGAGCGACTGAACTGAACTGACAATGGGACAACTGAATAAGTGATATTTTTATTGTCTCACATCTCAAATCTTCCTATTCTTCCAAAACGGACTGTTGGTATCTGCCCTTTCATAAGAGGATATTCATGGAGGATGCTCTACCTTTCTGTCTAGTAGTCGCTTCTTACGCATGGTTGGGGGTTCTAGATAGATTCGACCTCGCATGGCCAGCTCTATCAGGATGCCGCCTCGCAGGCCAGATGATATGCAGTCATTCCAGAAAGATGTGTAACCCTAGGAAAGGGGAAAAGAGAAAAGAGAGAACGTTCTGAAAGGGATATGGACTTGCAGCAAGCACCCAAAGAATGTTCCATTTTGTTCTGTGATTCATTTCATATCACATTACATGAACTCAAGGCAAAATACAGAATAAATGAAAAAAAAAATCTCTTTAACTTCCTTAATCCACCCCTCCCCACAAAGTATGACTTTCTAACTTCAAGCTCTTTGTGAATTCCTATGGTTGGGCTGTTAAATTTATAACTGGCATGCCAAATTTCAATTTTCGAGAAGAATTTTGGTTTCTTTGCTTCCATGACATTCTAAATTTCACAGTGGGATACAAATAAGTAGAAAGATGTATACTGTTTGAGCTTTTTTACCTCCAAGGTATGTATTAGTTGCAGGCTATTTTGATGGATGGTGTAGTAGAAACCCACCTCTGCCATTGACTAGTTAAGTGCCTTGGTATGTTACTTAACCTTTCTCAAGTGCAATGTCCTCATCTGTAAAACAAGGGCACTAATGTCTATATAAGTTTATTTTGAAGAATAAGTAAGATATATATTATCAATATAAGAACCATTTAGCATAATACCTGGCATATTGTATGCACTTACGTGTTAGTTTCCTTTCCTGAGGAATTACAGGGAATACAAAGATATACAATTAATAGCTACTATCTTAAGGATCTGAAAATGTAGCCAGAAAGACCTGAAAACTTGAGGGAAGCTTTCTGTGACAATATAAAATTTAAATAAAGGTCCAACTGAAAAATGGAGTAGAAGAAACAGGTATAAATTACTATAGAAGGCCTGGTTTAGATTTTTCAAATTATAAATTACTTTTGGGCTAGAGCAGTCAGGAATTCTTATGGGACTTGAGCTGGGATTTGAAGAATAGGTTGGATTTAGCAGAGAGTGAGGGTTTTCCAGATGAAGGAAGTCATTCAAATTCTACTTATTCTTCAAAAGGGCATTTTAAGCAAAAGCATTAAGGAAGGAGACCTCAAATATGTTTAGAGATTTAATTCAAGGATTTAAAGAGAACTCATAAGATCAAGTTGGTCGGGCTAGGCTGTAGAAAGCCTTAAAGCTTTGAACTTTTTACTGAAAGGCAATATTGAATTCTGAAGGTTCTAAGCAAGGAGTCGTGATTAACACAAGGAAGACCACACAGTTTTGAACTGTGTAACACATTTTAGCTATCTTTGGGTGTAGCTTTCCCTCTCACTGGAGAGAGGCTGGGTGTGATGTTGGCAGATTCTAGCATGGCTTTAAAGCATGAACAAGACTAAGTCACTATTCATAACAGTAATGTCTAATATATATTGAACACCTAACTATGTTGAGATTTGTGCTAAGCTTCTTTGCATGCATTGTATGATTACATCTTCACAACAATCCTGTAAGGGAGGTTCTACTATTATCCACATGTTAAAGATGAGGAAACTAAGGCTTATGGAGGTTATGTAACATGACAGGTGTGGATTCAATCCTTGGTAGGAACCTAAGATCCTGCATGCCAAATGGTGTGACCAAAAAACATCCAGTTTTCCTTTTTATTGATTTAGAAGTTATACATTCACTTTTCTTTAGGAAGTTATCTTTGAAATTTTAACAAGCAAGATAATTTAAAATATACTATTTTTAAAACAAATCAATATATTAATCTCTCCTAATTGGCTAATATTGTATCTTTTACTTCACAAATTAGACATCATTATTTTATACAGGTAGCACTTGTTTAGATTTACTCAGATGCTTACCAAATTCTTTGCTCACCATTTCTTCTTGCATCTCAGATCTCCTTTCTGGTACCATTTTCCTTCTTCCTAAAGTAAAATTTCCTTAAGTAAAAGTCTGTTGAAGGCAAATTCTATTTTTTTGATCTGAAATGTCTTCATTTTACCATTGTTTTAAAAATATTGTTTTCCTGGATATAAAATTCTAGATTGATAGTTTTCTCTTTATCATATTGAAGATATTATGCCCTCCTCTTCTAGCTTCCATTGTTGCAGTGAGAAATCGATCATTCTTATTGATTGTGGTAGGTGGCTTGTCTTTTTTCTTTGGTCCTTTCAGATTTTCTCTTTTGGTTTTTTTCCATTTGACTACAACATAAGTGCGTGTGAATTTATGTGTCCTGTTTGGTATACACTTCCTGTATCTATAGGCTCATTTATTACTTCTCAAAAAATGTCAACTCTTATTTCTAAGAATTTTGGCTTTCCTCTATTCCCTTAATTATTTCAATTTTTCTTATTCTAATCTCCATGCCTTTTAACCTCTCCTATATATTTTCCATTTCCATTGTCTCTATATTGCTTTCTCAAGAGTTTGTTCATATCTGACTTCAAATTTATTCTCCATCTATATTTAATATGTTAAACTAACCCCGAGAAAGTGTTAAGTCGCTCAGTCGTCTCCAGCTCTTTGCAACCCCATGGACTATAGCCCTCCAGGCTCTTCTGTCCATGGAATTCTCCAGGCAAGAATATTGGAGTTGGTAGCTATTTCCTTCTCCAGGGGATCTTCCCGACCCAGGGATCGAACCTGGGTCTCCTGCACTGCAGGCAGATTCTTTACCATCAGAGCCACTGCTTTACATCGCTTAAAGTTCCATTTATTTTTCACATTCACCTGGTCATTTGTGATCATTTCTTCTTTTGTGATTCATTTTGTGTTCATTTTATGATTCTTTTCTTTAAAAATATCATAGACATTTCACATTGTTTGATCATTTTAATATCTAAGGTCCTTGAATGAACCATTGTTACTTCTGCTGATTCTTTCTCATGGGTGTATTTTTCTTTGTACGTTTGATGACATTTGATTAAGAGGCCCATATTTAATTTTTTGTAAATCTATGAGATTTTGGAGGCCTAAACTGAGGATGTATTCCTTTACTTTTTTTTTGATCACAATATGTGGCACATGGGATCTTCCCTGACAAGGGATCAGACCTGTGCCCCCTGCATTGGGAGCTTAGAGTCTCAGCTACTGGATCACCAGGGAAGTCCTTGAGCATGTCTTCCTTTAGAGAAGATCTGCATTTGCTTCTGCTGTGAGCAAGGCATGGTGGGACTGGGAGACTACCAAGAATACAGTTTTGGCAGGGTGGGGGGCAGGGGAGCACACCATATGACTTGTGAGATCTCAGTTCCCTGACCAGGGATCAAACGTGCCCTGGAAATGGAAATACCAAGTCCTATAAACTGGACAACCAGGGAATTCCGCCAACAATATATTAAAAAATTAAGCCTTACCACTATACTGCAGAACTAGAGGTCTTCTAAATTCCATTTTCCCCATAACCTTCAAGCTCAAATAAATTATATAACTCCCTTCCCCTCTGCTCCTCCCAGTCAAATCCAAATTTCTTAGTGAAAGTAGTAGTGAAAGTTTTAGTCACTTAGTTTTGTCCAACTTTTTTTGACTCCATGGACAGTGGCCCACCAAGCTCCTCTGTTCATGAAATCCTCCAGGCAAGAATACTGGAGTGGGTTGCCATTCCCTTCTCCAGGGGATCTTCCCTACCCAGGGATTGAACCTGGGTCTCCCTTATTGCACTTAAATCAGGAGGCTGCTTACTTGTTTCTCTCTGGCATATTTTCCCTAGAACACTATTCTCCAGCTTTCTAGAACAATTTTAAGTACCCTTAATGCACCTTTTTTGCCTACTGGCCTTTGCACACACAGTTCTGTCTAGAAGAAACAAAACTCTTCTTTACTTAGCTCCTCCTTGTTCTTAAGGATTGAGTACAAGGGTCACATCTTCCACATAACCTTCTCCAACATTATCTTTTCCTCCACTCCACCCTCTGGGTTAGGTTCCTCACCTGGGTGTGTGTATGTGAGTCTACTTCTCCTCTATCATTTATTATTTCATATTGCAATCAACTGCTTGTCCTCAGTAGAATATAAATTTATTATATATTCTATATAAGGAGAGAATATATGACAGTATTTCTCAATAAATGTTTCTGGAAAGCACACATTTATGATTTAAAGTAAATATGTTAACTTGGTAAAAGCTCAGCCTGAACTATAAGCATTCCTAGATTTATCCAAATTTCCTGAGGGTCTGATCTTAGACTCAAAGGTGGGATTAGTTCTCTTCACTGCTTGCCTCATGGCTACTTCAAGAGTAATCCTTATAACTTCTCTTTAAGGAGGGAGTAAGCCTACCCACCACCCCCAACTCCTGAGTAATACCTGGCTTTATAGAAGTTAGCTGCCTAGTTAAAGTATAACTTTAGAATATATAATTTACTTAGGTATAACTTTTAATCCTGTTCACTATGAAGCTCAACAGGTGTACAAACATTTCAACCAGTAATATAGCAATTAGAGGAAAGTTTTCCTTGTTTTTTCATTTCTACCTGACCATATAACTTCTGTTTCAGTAACGATATCAGATTGTCAACAGAACTATAAATGAGAAGTACTGCAAATAAAGAAACAATGGCCAGGATGTACAAACTGTGTTTTTTTCAATAGCACCCTTTCCCAGCATAGTATCTCACACTATGTAAAACTCCTCAAATCAGTTTTTTAACTTTTTATTGAATCATGTCATATTAGTAAAAAGTATAAGAATATACATGAAGACTTTAAAAATACAGTTATAACTCTGAAGTCCATTTTCCTCTAAATTTATCTAGCTGTCTTGGTAAATTCTCAACCCATGTATAATGAAGATTCCATGTTAAAGGGTCAGTGCTTTAGTATGCAGGATGATCTAGCGTGTGCATACTGAAGTTCACCATTCAATCATTACATTGAATTACCAAAGGCTATGTACATGAGGGAAAAAAGAAAAATTTTAGAATCTACTGAGAAACCAAAATTGCACACTGCTTCATGATTGACAGAAAATACTGGACGACTGGCAGAATGAGATCTTTGAATAGTAGACTTTGTCTTGATTTTAAATGTAATACATAATTGTCAAAAAAAGAAGAGCTATTTCAGAAATGTATAATTTAGAAAGTAGAAGTCTCATAATCTTATCACTTCCACATAACAGTTTAGTGGATATTTTCTAGACTTCATATGCATAATGTATTGTATTATACGTTTGCTAATATTACATACAGAAATATGATTATACTGAGTGGCAACTTTCCACTTAGGCATTATTTTGGATATCTTTCCATATCACTAAACACACAGCTACCTCAATCATTGTTATAGGCATAGTATTGCATTTTAGATACACTATAGTTTATCTATTCAAGTCCTTATTGATGTATGTTTGGGTTGCTTACAGTTTTTTGCCATTATAAAAAAAATGCTATAAAGAAATATTCATTTGTATGTGTGCTTCTGTTGAATAAATTCTTAGAAGAAATTTTTGAGTCAAAGATTATACATATTGAAACTTTTGATAATGCTATTTTATTCTTGTAAAAGTTTGGGCAATAAGATTTCAATAAATTCTGAGAGTCAACACCTTTGTGCTGAATTTCCACTTGGTTCGTTATTCAAGCCTCTTTAAAGACACACCTTAAAACAACTCGGTTAAAGATTTTAAAGTTGCCTGCTTGGGGTAAAAAGAGGAAAGAAACCAAAGAAGCGTAAAGCATCATTAAAAGGAGCTTTTAAAACTGTTAGAAAATCCTTAAAGTTGAATGAAAAACAGGCAAATATACAATTTCATATTCAAGATTATCATAGTTACATAAAATACTGTCTACTTTAAAAGGTGGTTTTCTAATTTTTCCAAATTAAAAAAATATCTTATTAGGAGAAAAATCTCAGAAAAAAAATCTTTCTCTCCCCCCAATCTGAAGATTCAACATTAAAATTGCTTCACTTTCCATTACAGAGGGAATTTTGCTGTGTCTTCCTGAAACCTTTCCTACATACCCAATTCCAAAGACCAATGTCTGCAAGATGATCTCTAGGATTATCAAAAATTATACAAGAAAAAAGTTTTACAAGCAAAGTGAATTTTATTTCATTTTTTCCCTCTAAAAATTACTTTAAGAAGAGTTAATCTACTATTTTCCTTTAAAGTACTCTATTAGGGACTTCCCTGATGGTCCAGTGGTTAAGATTTTGCCTTCCAATACAGGGGGTGCAGGTTCAGTCCCTAGTCAGTGAGCTAAGATCCTACATGCCTCATGGCCAAAATCCAAAAACAGAAAGTAGAAGCAATATTGTAACAAATTCAATAAAGGTTTCAAAAATAAAAGTACTCTATTAAATGAATGGCTCCAGGATCTGATCTATTTTCCTCTTTTATAAATTAATGTGATTCATTCTAACTCCAATCATTTCTATGTCCACAGAGCCAAAAGAGACATTTTAGAAGAGATTAATCATTACTAAAAGCTCACTTTGCTTAATCATAATGGGGAATAAGGAACTATGATGTTATTGGATGTTATTCTAATCTTTTAACAGATGATTTCAGCATGATTGGGAAGAATGGATTATAAACCTAAACAAATGGATATAATTTCTCAATAAACTACATGAAGACTATATCCTTTTAGGATTACTCAGAACATTGGGTGGGAAGATGCAAAGCTGATCATAATAATCAGTTTATTAGTCTTCTCAGGGCTGCCAATTGAGGTTTTGTGTGTGTGTGTGTGTGTGTGTGTGTGTGTGTGTGAAAGCCAGGAACCCTAACCACTAGGCAACCCAGGGAACTCCTTTTTTTTTTTTTTTTAATAAAAGCCACTATCAAAAGTTCCGAAAATAAAACAAATAACACAGTTGTTGCATTAGTGGTAAAAAATCCACCTTCCAATGCAGGAGAAGCAAGAGGTATGGGTTTGATCCCTGAGTTGGGAAGATTCCGTGGAGTAGGAAAAGGCAGCACACTTCAATATTCTTGCCTGAGAAATCCCATGAACAGAGGAGCCTGGTGGGCTTCAGTCCATGGGGCCACAAAGAGTCAGACACGACTGAGCGACTAAGCACAGTCCCTTGTCAGTGAAAAAGAAATCCAAAATAAAAGAAAACTGGTTATCTTTGAATATTCCTACCTTAGCTTTACACCTCATTCTGAGCAGTAAAAATGTCCTTAATTTTTATTCTAAACAATTAAAAAATGATTGTAGCACCAGAAACAGTAACTAACTTATATGCCTTTCTTTTCCCACAATGTTACTCAGCAGTATACATATATTTTAGAAAATGCAGAAAGAAAAAAGAATCATATAAAATAAAATAAAAATTGTTCATAACTTCTATCATCTTATTATTTGCATATATATATATAAAACCAGATTTTTCTTTATATATACACTACACATATCTTTTATAATACCCACCAATTTTCCCATCTGCTGCTTCTCTCACCAAAGTTTTGGGGGTTTCCTCCATAGAATATTTGTGTAAATTATGGAACAGAATGTACACACTATAGAAAAGAAAGTGAAGTCGTTCAGTCATGTCCAACTCTTTGTGACTCTATGGACTGTTGCCTGCTAGGCTCCTCTGTCCATGGGGATTCTCCAGGCAAGAATCACACACTATAAATTTTCATAAAATACTGAGGCACAGAGGTAGAAGAAACTGTAAGAATATTTCATAACTTTTCATAACAAGGAATCAACAGAATATAGCCTAAAATGAAACCATGATTTAAGAAAACATGATCCCAACACCCTTTTTAAAAAACATTTTTGGGAAATTCCCTGCTGTTCCAGTGGTTAGGAATTGGTGTTCACTGCCAAGGGCCTGGATTTGATCCCTGGTTGGGGAACCTTTAAGATCCCACAAGCTGCGTGGCCAAAAACAAACAAAAACTGCAATACTATCACACCTAAAAAATTAACAATTCCTTAATACTATAAACTATTCTGTAAGCCTCCAAATGTTATTAATTGTTTAACACATTTTTTAGGATAATTGGTTTGTTTGAATTAGGAGACAAACAAAGTCTACACATAGTCTTACGTTTTCCACAAGCTCTTTTTTAACCTTATTTGGGTCTTTTAGTAAATGATAGTTATGAAAAGTAAGTGATGAAGAAAAGCAATGTTCAGGTTAACCTCAATTTCCTCTGTCAATTTCAAGTAACATGACATCACATTTTTAAAAAATGGAGTAAATCATACTACATGTGCTATTTTTAAAGTAAAATGTAATAAACACAATTTTACTGAAATTTAACACAAAGAGAAAATAAAGTGAACCTGAAGGAATTACTGAACTTCAATCATTTTCTTATTACAAGAAATTTTCCTAACAGACTTATTTCTATGGTTAAGAAAACAGATTAAGAAGTTGAGTTTTGTTGTTCAAATATTTCAATTTTAGATAACATCTAATTGACTTCTTACTATAAAAGATAAAGTTAATATCTCTCCTACACTTTCTCCCATCTTTATTCCTTTACTTCCCAATTTTTAAATTATAAATTTATGTGGATACTATTCTTTTATTGATATATAAGTTTACATTAGTTTCAGGTATACAACATAATGATGCTATATATATATATATACACACACACATTGTGAAAGGATCCTGGCAATAAATCTTCTTAACATCAAACATAGTTAATTACAATTTTTTTCCTGTGACGAGAACTTTTAAGATCTACTCTCTCAGCAACTTTAATATATACAATACAATATTATTGACTATAGTTATCATGCTTGAAGATTATATCTCCAGGACTTTAACTGGAATTTTGTACCTTTTTGATTGCCCATCAGACTTAGAAAATGAAGTAACTAAAGACATTGAGAGGTATGATAAATGCAAGGGAATTTAGAGAATCGCAAGGTCACTTTCTGATTTGTAATGGGCTTTGAAAGGAAATGCAGAATTGAACATAAGTTATGGGGATAGTAACACGGCCAGAATATATAAAAAAGAAATGTGGGGATTCTGGGAAGTTGCCTTATAGGAAGTATCAGAAATCTGTTTTCCCACCAAGACACAATTTTGTCAGTACAATCTGTCTGATGTAAGTATTGGAACTTGGGAAGCTCTTGAAGGTTTGCAACTTCCAGGGGGTGCCATGGATCACTAATTACAGTTAATTCTAGTCAGTTTCAAATTTTAGTTTAGCACAGGCTACCTATCTCCCATCCCCTAATCCCATGGCAGGCAGCCATGCATGTGGCTTATATGCAGCTTTTATGCTCCTACTAGGAGCTAGGGTAGGCAATATGGACTCTGCCATCCAAATAACAGGGATCTGCATTCTGATCATGGAAGTGCAGACACAGAGACCATTGTTTTAACCTCCCTCATTTGCTGCAAGCCCTTCACCTTCTCGCTGAAGTGACTGCCAGGTGATTTAAAGGGTTGATGTCTTTTTCTTCCTCTTTATTTTCTCTTGTCTCCTTTTTGGAGTCAGATACCAAAGACTAGGACATTCAAAAGCAACTACATACACAGGGGAAATTTAAATCAACTAAAAATGAATTAAAGGCTTAAGCATAACTCCTGAAAAACAGTAAAACTACAAGAAGAAAACACAAGAGGGTAAGCTCTCTCCAGATTTTTTGGACTTGATGCCAAAAGTACAAGCAACAAAAGCAAAAAAATTTAAAAGGGGACCACATCAAATTAAAAAGCTTCTGCACAGCAAAGGAAACCATCAATAAAATGAAAAAGCAACATATGGAATGGGAGAAAATATTTACAAACCATATATCCAATAAGTGATTAACATCCACAGCATACAAGGAACTTATATAACTCAATAGAAAAAACCATATTGTGCAATTTAAAAATGGGCAAAGAACCTGAACAGACATTTTCCAAAGAAAATACACAAGTGGTCCACAGGCACACGAAAAGGTGCTCAACATCACTAATCATAAGGGAAATACAAATCAAAACCACAATGAGGGACCTTCCTGGTTGGTTCAGTGGCTGGGATGCCACGCTCCCAGTGCAGGGGATCGGGGTTCAATCCCTGGTCAAGGAGATCCCACATGCCACAACTAAGAGTTGGCATACAGAAACTAAGGATCACATGTGTTGCAACTAAGACCTGATGCAGCCAAATAAATTAATTTAAATAAGTTAACTTTAAAAAATGACAATGAGATAACTCATACCTGTTAGAATGGCTATTATTAAAAAGATGAGATGACAAATACTAGCAAGAATGTGGGGAAAAGGGAATTTCTGTATACTGTTGGTGGGAATGTAAACTGGTACAGCAACTATGGAAAACAGTGTGGAGGTTTCTCAAGAAATTAGAAACAGGACTACCATATGATCCAGCAATTCCACCTCTGTGTATATATACAAAGGAAACAAAACCACTACTGCAAGAAGATATCTGTATTAAACTGCAGCATTTTTCACAATAGCCAAAGTGTGGAAACAATCTAAATGTCCATCAATGGCTAAATAGATCAAGGAAAAAAAATATTACTCAGTCTTAAAAAAAGACAGAAATCCAGTCACTTGTGACAACATGAATGAATCTGGAGGGCATTATGCCCCAGAGATATTTCACCTAGAGGTGAAATAAGCCAGAGAGAAAGATAAACACTGCATGGTATCACTGACATGTAAAATTAAAAACAAACGGAGCTCCTAGAAACAGAGAGTAGAGAAAAGTGGTTGCCAGGGATTGGGAAGTAGGAGGAAATAGGTAGAGGTTAGTAAAAGGGTGCAAACTTTCAGTTACATAATGAATAAGGTTCTGATGTATACCATGGTGACTATATTGACAACACTATATTGCTATCTACTTTTTCTTAAAGTACACTTGATTTACAATTTTGTGTTAGTTTCAGATATATAACAAAGTGATTTGGTTAGACAGATACAGATATTTCCTTTTTTCTGATTCTTTTCCATTATAGGTTATTGCAAGATACTGAATATAGTTCCCTGTGCTATACAGTAAATTCTTATTTATTTTATATATGGTGATGTGTATCTGATGTCACTGTACTGTATAACCAAAATCTGCTAAGAGAATAAATGTTCTCTCATACACACACACAAAGGTAAATATACATCAGGTGATGGGTGTGTTAATTAATGTGATGGGGTAATCTTATTGCAATGTATACATATACAAAATCATCATGTTGTATACTTAATTCCACAATTTTTTTCAGTTATACCTAAATAAATCTGAAAAAACAAAACCCAGCAAATCTGACTTCCAGAGTTACCTATCATTACACTCAAATGTCCAATTTTCAGTAAAAAAATCATAAACAGTTCAGTATCACTCAAAGGAAAAAAAAAATAAACCAATAGAAACTGTTCCAGAAAGACCAGATGACAGACTTAGTAAACAATACTTTAAAACGATAGATTCTCAAATAACTAAAGGAAGATGTGTAGAAAGTCAGGAAAATAATGTATGAAGGAAATGGAAATATCAGTAAAATGAAAACCTAAAAATAAATCAAAAAGGAATTCTAGAGCTAAAAGTATAATTACTGAAATAAAAATTTACTAGAGGGATTCAAAGGAAGATTTGAGCAGGCAGAAGAATTAACACACCTGGAGATAGGACAAACTGAAATTATTGAGTCTGAGGAACAGAAAGAATAAAGATTGAAGAATAATGAACATATCCCAGGGAATTGTGGGATATCAACAAAAGTGAACCAACATACACACTTTGGGTATACTTTTGCTCTCTGCAGAGAGAGCAAAAGGGGCAGAGAGATTAGTTGAAGAAATACTGGTCTAAAATTTCCCAAGTTTGATAAAAAGGTATGCATATAATCATCCAGAAGCTCAATGAACTCCTAACAGAATGAACTCAAACATATGCACACTGAGGCACATTAAAATCAAATGGCTGAAAGTCAAAGACAAAGAGAGAATCTTGAATGCGACAGAAGAGAAGCCACTTGTCCCATACAAGAGAGCTTCATTAAGATTATAAACAGATTTCTCATCAGAAACTTCAGAGACCAGAAGGCAATGGGCTAATATATTCAAAATTCATCCAGCAAAATTATCTTTCAAAAATGAAGGAGAAATTAAGAAATTTCCAGATAAACAAAAGCTCAGGGAGTCCCGTACCACTAGGTCTGCCCTGTAAGAAATACTAAAGGGTACCCTACAGGTAGAAATGAAAGGACACTGGACAGTAACTCAAAGCAGTATGAACAAATAAAGATGTCAGTAAACACATGGACAATTACAAAAGCTAGTATTATAATAAAAATGATTTGCAATTTTACTTTTTGTTTTCTACATGATTTAAGAGACTAATACACCTTAAAACATTAGTCTAAAAGCGAGTATTGGTGTAACTTTGGTTTGTTATTCTACATTCTGTTTTGTACATAATTTAAGAGACTAATGCAGCATAATTTGTTTGAGGGCATAAAATATATAAAGATGTAATTTTGTAACATCAGTAACTAAAAGGGGTGGGGTGGAGCTGTACAGAAGCAGTTTCTGTGTTATTTAAATTGGTATAAATTCAACTTAAAATGTTGTAACATTAGGATGTTAAATGTAATCCCCATGGTAACAACAAAGAAAACAGTTACAGAATATACAGAAAAGGAAACGAGAATTGAAACATGTCAGTATATATATGCTCAACTTGAACACTCAACTTGAACATAAATTTCGCAATTTATTGTTCCAGTTTAACTTTGACTCCCATAAAGAGAGGACAATATGTGCTGTGCAGGATCAAGAAAGAGAAAGCGCAAACTTTTTTGAAAACTCCATTGCTATAGTAATAAAATATGAAGAGGGAGACAAAGAGATGAAATGGCTCACATCAAGTTTATAGAAGCAGTGGTCAGAGCCCAAAGTCCAAATTTAAGTGGATGGCTTTTGTCTTAACGTCAATACCAGAATGTTAAAACAGCATGCATTTGGGTACTGGGCAGCATATACAGAGGCAGGCTCTCAATGAAACAGCTTAAATTATATTTTCCTACTGTTAAAATAGGACTTTGGTCTCCCAGTTTATTACCTTTTGAACCAATAGTAAATAATCCTTTGGGATCACTTGACTAGATATTAAAAAAAAAAAAAAAAGAGCAAAACAAAAGTTCTTTTTTGGGGGGTAACAGCCTATGTTAAAACCATAAAAGCTGACAAACAAGTCTTTCTGATACACTTGCCCTATTCACGATGGCAATCCTAGGGACAAGAGATTTATTGTTCATTTTGTGCAATCAGGAAACTAAAAGACCAGGTTGTGACCTAAATTACAAATTACACTTTTAATCTTTTGATTGTAATAAAATGTTTTTGGACTGAGCAACTTTCAAAGAGGAGCAATTTTCTCCACCTATAGCCATTCATCCACAAGTTGTATACTATACTGTAATACTACACTGTAATGAACTTATTGCAGCTGATTTTGTTTTTAACTTACAGATTGTTCACTGAGATTTTTTTTTTTAACCAGCTTTAAAAAAGTTGGCACTTCCAATCTCCCATTGCTAATAAATTATAATGAGTAAATTACAATTGATGAAGGATCATTAGTTAAGTTTGAAAAGATAAGTAGTAACATATTTTAGATTTATAATTTAAGATGAAAGTTTTATTCAGTTTATCATTTTTTTATAGGTATGAATGGTGACATTGTTTGAAAGAACGTAATTGGTAAAAGTACAATATTGTTAGCAGCACTATTCATAATGGACTCCTGAGTGTCCATTTACTAGTAGAATGGCCATATATTCATATAATGAAATACTACACTGTAATGAACTGAATTAAATTATATTCAACAATATGGATAGATTTCAAACATACTGAGACAGTATTAACCCCAAAACATAAAGTTTAAAAAACAAGCAAGACTGAAATATATTACTTAGGGATTTATGGTGGCTCAGAGGATAAAGCATCTGCCTGCAACGCAGGAGACCCGGGTTCGATCCCTGGGTTGGGAAGATCCCCTGGAGAAGGAAATGGCAATCCACTCCAGTATTCTTGCCTGGAGAATCCCATGGACAGAGGAGCCTGGCGGGCTACAGTCCACGGGGTCGCAGAGTCAGACACGACTGAGCGACTTCACTTTCACTTTCACTTATACACGTTAAAACTATAGGGAGGTAGAGCAGCATGTGATTAGGGAAGGGCACAAGATGATGCTTCTAGGATGCTGACAATGTTCTACTGCTGGTGGTTACATGAGTGTTTGTTTGGGGGGACTTCCCTGGTGGTTCAGTGGCTAAGACACTATGCTCTTGATACAGGGAATGCAGGTTCAATCCCTGGTCAGGGAACTGGATCCCATGTCTCAACCAAGGGTTCACATGCCACAACTAAAGACTCCACATGTTGCAATTAAGACAGCCACATGAGTGTTTAAAACTACTTGTTAAATTTTACATATGTGTTTTAAACACTTTTTTGGATAGTTGTATTTTATAATTTTTGAAAAGTTAAACAATAAAACACACAACTGGATGTCCAACTCTGGTACTTCTTTAAAACATCTAAGTTCATTTAAAGGAAACGGGATGCATGTGGTTATTCCAGTTATGGATCACTGAAATTATTACAAACATGCAACTGATGTTATTTTTTCCTAGAAACTATCTCTCTTCACTGACTAACTCTTGCTCATCTTCAGAATTCAGATTAAGACTTATCACCTCCCATAAGTCTTCTCCAGTATCTTTTCTCTTTCCCTCTCCCACCTATTATTTTCCACACCTATCCAAGTTAGGTATCTTTCTTCTCTGTTCCCTCAGTGCTCAGAACATAGTATGCATATATCTCACTGTAGCACAACAGTCTGCTGACTTTTCTGACCCCTCTCTTAACTTCTCCAGCCACTCTCAGGTCACAGACTATAAATAATCTCAAAAGCTGGGACTATTGTTTTTGTTCTCTTCTAATATTCAGCACTTGTCGTATACAAGATATTCAATAGATTTTTGGTGACTAAATGAATGAATGAAAATATATTTCCAGGGGACTTTCTTGTGGTTCAGTGGTTCAGTGCAAGGCAAGAGATACCAGTTTGATTCCTGGCCAGGAAGATTCCACATGCCCCAGGGCAACTAAGCCTGTGCATCACAACTACTGAAGCCTGCGTGCCTAGAGGCACTTGTTCAGCAAGAAGAGAAGCCACCACAATAAGACTGCAAACTGCAGCTAGAGAGTAACCCCTTCCTCCCACCTTCAGCTCTCTAACCAGAGAAAGCCCATGTGCAGCAACAAAGACATAGCACAACCAAAAAGAAATAAATAAAAATTTAAAAAATAAAACACATTTTCATAATACCAGTGAACAATACTGTCAATTTTCACTACAGTGAGATGAGAAATATGGTGAAAAGCTTTTATGTTACATTGCATAGTTGTTGTTCAGTCACTGAGTCACGTCTGACTCTGCAACACCATGGGGTGCAGCACGCCAGGTCTCCCGGTCCCTCACCATCTCCCGGAGTTGCCCAAGTTCATGTCCACTGAATCAGTGATGCCATCCAACCATCTCAGCCTCTGTCGCCCTCTTCTCCCTCTCCCTTCAGGACTTCCCAGCATCAGGATCTTTTCCAATAAGTTCACTTTTTGCATCAGGTAGCCAAATTATTGGAGCTTCAGCTTTGGCATCAGTTCTTCCAATGAGTATTCAGGGTTGATTTCCTTTAGGACCGACTGGTTTGATCTCCTTGCAGTCCAAGTGACTCTCAAGAGTCTTCTCTGGCACCACAGTTTGAAAACATCAATTCTTTGGTGCTCTGCCTTCTTTATGGTTCAACTCTCACATCTATACATGACTACCAGAAAGACGGTATAGCCTTGACTATATGGATCTTTGTTGGCAAGGTGATGTCTTTGCTTTATAATACACTGTCTAAATTTGTCATAGCTTTCCTTCACGATTGCAGTTGATTTTAGAGTGCATATATCGTACTCAGTAAATGGCATTATTAAGATAGAGTTTTGTAAGGAAGGGAAGAGGGTTAAAAAACACTATCCAAATTTAAAAGATTATGATCAAAAGTCAAAAGCATTAGTAGGTTCATGCTTCTTATAGGTGACTTAGTTATAAAGATTTTCATAAAGGAGAAATTTAAAATATACTAGCAATTTAATTAAAGTATTAGGTGCGGCAGTGAAGTCAGCATCGGCTGCAGCAGGAGGCTTTGGTGCGATGTCTCACACCATCTTGCTGGTACAGCCTACCAAGAGGCCAGAAGGCAGAACTTACACTGACTATGAATCTGTGAATGAGTGTATGGAAGGTGTTTGTAAAATGTATGAAGTACATCTGAAGAGAATGAATCCCAACAGCCCCTCTATCACATATGATATCAGTCAGTTTGATTTTATTGATGACCTGGCAGGCCTCAGCTGCCTTGTTTACTGAGCTGATACCCAGACATACCAGCCTTATAACAAAGATTGGATTAAGGAGAAGATCTACGTGCTCCTTCATCAACAGGCCCAACAAGCTGGGAAATAGTTGAGTTTGGAAGCATTAGGGGAATGGGAGTGGGCTTGGAACATAGGTGTGTACAGTGTGCTGTAGTGGAAATTTCGTATTATAGTTATCCTGTTTCCATTTTGGTATACCCTAGCCAGAATTGAATGTATTAAATAAAATGTGATGATCTTGTTCAATCTGAAAACCCCTTTGCACCCCCCATTTTTTTACTTAAACATTTTTATGATGATTTAGATGGAAGTTGGTTTTTGTCAGTTAATGCTGGTTCCAGTCCCTCAAACTGTTCATACCTGCTTTATAACATCCACTGTACTAATCCTCCTTCAAATTGGGGTGGGGAGTGGAGGCACAGTTTAGTTACATCCTCAAGATAAGGTCTTGGTGAAAAACAAATAAAAGTTCTTTGGTTATTTTTTCTTTTTTTTTTTCCTTTGGTTATTTTTTCAAAAAAAAAAAAAATTAAAGCATTAGCTGTCCAGAAGTCAATATTAGTATCTATTAAAAAACTTTTAACAAAGGCGATAATGACAAACAGGATCTTGATTTCAACAGGAAATAAACCTATTTTATTGTGGTCACGCTGCTAACTCAAGTTTAATTTTCTCAGTTAAGCTTAGTGTTATTATATTAAAAAAAAAAAAAAAATTAAAGCATTAGCTGTCCAGAAGTCAATATTAGTATCTATTAAAAAACTTTTAACAAAGGCGATAATGACAAACAGGATCTTGATTTCAACAGGAAATAAACCTATTTTATTGTGGTCACGCTGCTAACTCAAGTTTAATTTTCTCAGTTAAGCTTAGTGTTATTCTACCGAGGAAATATCTAATTTTAAATGTATTTGAAAGGTTAGACTCTTCAACACATATTTAAATTTCCTGATTATTTCACAAGACAATGAAGCTTAATATTTAAACCAGTCTATGGCAGCTATTCCTCAGAAGAATTTTGAGAAAGTATGACAGTAATATTTCACAAGCAATTTGACTATAAGACCTACTATAATTTCTTTCTAGGCCTACAATTCTTGAAATATTAGTCTCATTATGTTATTTTCTTACAGCTTTTTAAAATATAATCTAAAAAAGTTATAGCATTAGGTTCTACACAGAAAATTTAATGGAAATCTTCAGCAAAAGTTAACTTTGGGATGCAAAGGTTAACATTTAAGAATTTTTTTTGACATGTCACAAACAAATGATGTAAAAACATGAAATTACACATATACCAAAACATATACTCAAAACATATACCAAAGAAAATAGAGCAAAAACATTCTCCAACTAGACCCAAAAATGAAATGGATGTTGCTGTTTTCATTAGGCTGATTCCCTTTTACTTAAAGGAAAGAGTCTGCAAGTCTTGCCTGGCACTCAAAATCATTTCTACTCTGATCTGAAGCTAATTTGTCGATTTTGAGAAAACAATGAGATCACTGTTTTCTAAGAATACCACCTGCTTCAGTCATGCTGTTTTGGGTTGTTGTTTTAGCAACTAAGTTGTGTCTGACTCTTTCGCGACCCCCTGTACTGAAGCCCGCCAGGCTCCTCTGTCCATAGAACTTTCCTGGCAAGAATACTGGAGTAGGTTGCCATTTCCTTCTCCAGGGGATCTTCCTGACCAAGGGACTGATTCCATGTCTCCTGCATTGCAGGCAGATTCTTTACCACTGAGTCACCAGGGAAGTATATATTTGAGTCATACTGGTACTCAATTATTTCTCAAATTCATAAAGCTCAAGATACCATTGCTAACTCATCCAGAAGTTGATGAGTTCCGTTCTCTCCATATATGTAAATCTATGGGCTTCCTCGATAGCTCAGTAGATAAAGAATCTGCTTGCAATGCAGGAGACGACACAGGAGTCTGGGTTTGATCCCTGGGTTGGGAAGATCCCCTAGAGAAGGAAATGGCACTATTCTTGCCTAAAAAATCCCATAGACAGAGGAACCTGGCAGGTTACAGTCCAATGGGTCTCAGAGAGTCAACTAAGTGTACAAACATAACACCCATTCTTAAAGATCCAGCTAGTTTCACTGCCTTTGTTCTTCCCCAAGTTATTCCAACCTATGATGATCCTTCCTCTCCCCAACTTCCTCTGCCCTTACTGTTCTAACATGGAAAAACTTGGTGTTTTTAAATTGTTGTTTACTTTAAAAATCTTTTGAATTGTGAAATATAATGTACACAGAACAGAGTACACAAAAGTGAAACACTCAATGATTTATCCCTAGGTGAATATCTATGAAATTTTCTCCAAGTAGAGAATTAGAAAACTGTTAGAAAAGCCCCTTCATGCTCTTTTCTAATAATCACTGACATTCACTCCTCCTCTACTTCTCACAAAAAGGTAACTACTACCCTAACAAATATGGTAATCTCTTTTTCTGTATAATTTTACCACCTAAATATGCAACCCCAAACACCATAGCTTAGTTTTTTGAAATTTACATACATATAATCATACAATATGTATTCGTGTCTGGCTTCCTTTACTGAACATTATATGAAAATCATACATGCTTTGTAAGAATGTTCCTTTATATTCTTTATATAAAATATATTTATACTCATTTAAGTAAATGAATGATTCATTTTTATCCATTCTGCTGTTACTGGAGCTTTGGATAACTTAATTTTTAAAAAGATATAGATCTTGTTTCCCCAGCTAGAATGTACGTTTCTTGAGGACAGGGACAATATATTATATTATTTTATATTTACCTTACTATCTGTATAATGCTATGCCATGCTTAATTGCTCAGTTGTGTCTGACTCTCTGCGAGCCTTTGGACTGTAGCCCGCCAGGTTCCTCTGTCCATGGGATTTTCCAGGCAAAAATACTGGAGTGGGTTGCCATTTCCTGCTCTAGAGGATCTTCCCAACCCAGGGATCCAACTGCGCCTCCTGCACTGACAGGCAGATTCTTTACCACTAGCACCACCTGGGAAGCCCTGTATAATGCTAAGCACATTAAATGTTGATTAAATAAATCAACAAGTGGTTTGAAAGATAAGAAAACAAGTTGAGCTGGAAATCAATGTAATATTTTTAGAGCTAGTTATGCTACTGGCATTTTGGAACAACTATTACAACTTTAATATATCAGAAAGTTTGACTTCTATTTTTGTATGCCGGAGGATTTATCATTTCTCATTCTTTTTGAGTCAACTGAAAGCTAAAAATTTATCAACTATCCCCCAAAATAAAATTAGAACAATTCAAAAGGTGGATATTATCAACCCATCTTTGTACAGTGTTTTACCAGTATATCTAACACCTACTATGATCATCTCTCTAAACAAGCTTCTTTATTTTTTTACCCTATTTCCTTAAGTTTACATTAACTATTATAAACTCAGAAACACAAGTTTCTGTGTCCAAAAGACAAATCCAAAGTAAGTTTCACTACAGAACTGAAGCAAAAATTCTAGTATCTAGACTCAGCAGGAAATTAATCATTCCTATTCAAAACTAAACCAAACAAAACAGCTTTTTATATCTAAGTTATTCTTTTATAGTCAGTGAATGTTTCTGAGGCACTATGTAAACATCTCAAAATCTTTATACCACCTAATCTTCAGACCTACTCTGACTTTGTCTTAGCAAGTCAGTTTTGCTTTTTCATTTATTTAACTTTTATAAAACCAGAGCCTCACCAACCTTCTCAGCAAACAGGAAAATTTACTTCCAGGCAAGATTTTCTGGTATATTTGTGTCTTGACCAAGTACATATGTGTATGTCTCTAGTATTAGTTTTAACAATACACAGGCTATAATGTCTATAATGTCTTGTAATCTTGTTCAAGTTGGTCATTTGACATGACAAAAAACAGACGAGGGAAAAGTGATAGAGAAAAAAAATAAAATAGCATAATACAAAGTAAAACAAGGCTATTCTCAAGTTGAAGAGTCAGTGTAGTAAAGAAGAGATATTACTAGACGTATGTAGCCAATTCATTTCTATCTAAGGACAATTATCAAAGCCACATTTAGTATTTTTTAAATATAAAGTAACATTTAAATTTGATGTTTTCAAAACTGAGGGCAATAATAAATATGCCTTTTTTGTATATACCAAAGTCTTCTTGAAAAGGAAGTAGATTGTTTAAAATATTACTTACATTATCTTTATAACTTCTTCATAAGGGAGGAAAGTAAAGGGAAAACACAATAAATAGTTAAATCACAAATGAAGTATAATGTATAACACTAGTAGAAAAGCGAAAAAAAAATTGATTATATCACAAGACTTGCTATCTCAAAACTAACCTCATTATAAAATAAATATTCTACTAATAAGGGAAAGTTAGAAAAAAAGAGAAAGCTGCAATTAATTTTAAAATATTTTCTAAAATAATCCTCATCAATTGTTGATCTTTAACGTCTAAAGATCCACAGAATGGAAGTTATTCTTACTGTATTATAAGAAAACTACCCATTATTTATTTTTCTAAGCAGCTAACCACACATGTTCTTTGTCTGTTCATTTAAAAGACTTTTTTCCCTAAAGCTCAAGAAGACTTCAATGTGTGTGGGTCCCCTTTCTTAGTTTAGTAAGAGGTCATTTCACCATCAATCTCACTTGGGAAACTACAAACACTTTATACTGTGTCTTAAAATTTTGGAGTAACTCTGTAATTACACTTCAAGAGATTATACTTCTGGATTTTACCTTCCAAGAATCAGCCATCCTCCCAGACTTCCCCATGCCCCAGATGGCTGAAGCACAATTCTAAGGCCAGTTTGGCATTAATGAAAATATTTTATCAGATACTTCTTAAAAACATTCCAATATTTAAGTCTTTGAGACAGCCAAGCAAACCGAACTGCATTACCTCTTTATCTTTTAGTCCCAGGAGCAATACTTCTTCCATAAGGGTGAGCCGGATATCCTTAGAGTCTCCAATGTCCTCATTGTCTTGATTTCGGTCTTGATTCACATCTTCCTCACTTTCTACCTTCTTTTCAGAATTCTTCCCTACTTCAGTACGACGGGCTCGGTGAGTTAAGGTGGTCATTCTCACCTGTTTCTGGAGAGGGTGCTGAAAAAATATATGTATGCTTGCATAAATAAACATCTAAATATTAATGCATGCATATGAAAAATGTATACAGATAAGAAATATTTACAGACTTAAATGAGAAAGGAAGGAAGGAGTAACGACCAGAAAAAATTAGGTAGATAATACAGTATCTTTTCCAAAGTATAACAACTTGAACTGCACTGGAAGCACTGACAAGAAATCCAATCAGTAATTCTAAAGACCAGGAGAAATGATATTGTTTTTTCAGCCTGCTGATTTTTTGTGCATAGCCTATAACCTAGGAGGGAATTTTCATTATTGTGATTCTTTTCACAAAATGGATTCTCCACAAGTTAAATAATATAGAACAGCAAAAAAATGTGAGCATCCAGCTTCAAAGAGCATACAGTAATTTATATATAATTTCTAAAAATATTCAATGATGCATAAAACACAAAAATTAGTAAAAAAAAAAAAATTAAGAAAAACTAAATAGAAATACATGTTCTAATACTTCCTTCCCAAACCCAAATGACTCTTCATGCAACCACTTTGGAGATCATCAGTCTAGAGAATAACACTCAGAATATCATGTATAGCATTTCCATATAGCTAAAAACTTTCATCTCTATTCCTAGGCTAATCATCTTGCAAATACATAAACAGATGACAACAAAAAGTACTGGCAAGAGAAGGTTAAAAGATTCGCAAATTCTTTCTCAAATACAAACAAAAATCAGCCTTTTTATATCATGCACTATAGGTTTTTGCTTTTTTTTTTTGCCTTTTCATACTGTTCATGGAGTTCCTTTGGCCACCTGATGCGAAGAGCTGACTCACTGGAAAAGACCCTGATGGTGGGAAAGACTGAGGGCAAGAGAAGGGGCCACAGAGAATTAGATGGTTGGATGGCATCACCGACTCAACAGACATGAGTTTGAGCAAACTCCAGGAGATGGGAGTTTGAGCAAACTCCAGGGAAGTGTGGTGTGCAGTTCATGGGATCACAAAGAGTTGGACATGACTGAGCGACTGACAGCAACAGCCGTTTTAAAAATCTACAGTCAAGAAAAATTCCACTATCATGTGTGATAAAGTTTAAAGTTAACATACTTCACATCAACCTAAATGCCAGTTCTTAAGGTGAGGTACAATAAGTATTTTAAACCAGCAATTATTGAAAAGAATAGCTTTTTCAAGATCAAAAGAGCACATTCAAGAGCCTCTGTGACTGGGTCTCATTCTATCTTCTAGCAATATTTCCCTTTACTCCAAATGTACTGTTAAGCCATTTCACAAACATGTCATGCCTTCCTTTGTAGAGGATGGAGTTCTCTCCCCCTCATTCTTTGAAGTCTTACTGAGGACCCACTGTAAAGTCTTCAGGGAATCTGCTTTTCCATTACCCAGTGTCCCATGGCTAGGTCTTTCTCAGTTGTACTTTCAAACAACTTTATTTATACTTACTTCCTTTAAAGTATTTATTATAGTCTTTCTTTTGGTATGGCTGTCTCTCAACTGTAAACTTCTTGAGGGCAGGGATATTGTCTTCTTGGGTTTTTATATTCTCCATAGCAACTAGCACAAATGTCTTTAACGTTGTAACTGCTCGACAAATATATACTGATTAAAATGAATACTCAGAAATGCATGAAAACATTTAAAACATAAAGCGACTTACAGAAAGATTCTTTGTTCAAGGCTGTATTTCAAATAATTCTTGGTGGGAGGCAGGTATAGGAGTGAAAAAAGAGAACCATGAAATAAATGCTTATGGGCACTAACCCTATCTGGCACTGTGAATATGTCTTATTTTCTAACCCAATCCAAGAAACTTAGTATCTTCACGGCAAAAAAAAAAAAAAGGAGTGGGGATTTTCTTTGAAGAATTAATCATCCCTGGACACTTACTAGTTAAAAAGCCTATTAAAACAAACAAACAAACCGATGGCCCCCAAATTAAATATGAACCTCCTTCTCTTCATAAAGTAAAATATTTGGAGGGATTTTTTTTGGACGTTAGATGTATTTCCCCCGTTGCTTACCTGACGTTACTCCTGGGTTACAGCCAAACGCAGGTTGCAGCTTGCGCTCTATTTTATGGGGACATTTGTCCCCAAGCCCACCCACTACCCCCGTCCTGCTAGGTGAAAAACTTCTCAGCCACGCAGAGAGAACAAACTTCCTGATTCTTCGATGCAGAGAAGGAATAACACATCAGCTTCCTCAGGATCACTAGGCAACCTACCTTGGTGTTTCCTCATTGGACCAATCAGAAACCTCCAAGGTTGAGTTCAGCCAATTAGAGCTTGCGAGGGGAGGCTCTCGCCCCCCAGCTATTGTGTTGCGCTCCAGACAAACACGACCAAAAGGAGGCAGGTTTGGGTTTAACCTGACAGCTGGTCAATCCAATGAAAGAACCTTGGTAGCGAGAGAAAAGAGGGCGGCGATCCCCACCCCCATTAAACCGGCCAATCAAAGCGTTTAGTGAGCTATCACCAGCTTCCGATCTACAAAGGTTTTTGTTGGGCAATCTCAGTGTAGCAGGTGTGTTCTGTAGCAGGGTATACTGGGACAATTAGGTGAGATGAGTTGGGATCCAATAAAGCTAAGAATACATAAACATTTAAAAATTGGTTGTTTTCCACAATTAGCTTATCCCTAACTTTCCTGTTCCAGAAAAACACGATCTGGGTCAGTTTGTGGACGTTTATTTGGTTTACATTAAACAGGATAGGCACATTTCTACCACAGCATTCATACTAACATTTCCCATTACTGTTTCTTACTGGCAAGTTCATGGATAATGTATATTTTTTAGAATATGGCTGCTGAAAATGCAAGAGGCAAACCGACTAAGTTTTAAGCCTTCCTTTTCTAGAGCACAGGAAATACTAAAGTCTAGAACCGGGTCCCAGGTTTCTCACTGAAGGCACAATATCTTTCACATTACCATCCAAAAGTTCTAGGAAGTGTGCTCAACTCTTGAAAGAAATATGTACCAAAATGATTTCAAAATTAGTGCCTAAACATTTTCTACTATTTAAATAAAAATTAGAAGCCATGAAAGGGTCTAGATGCTGAACAATATTTTATTTATGCTGCCAAAAATGCTAGATTTTAAAATCAGTCATTTTGTCTTGTAAAAAATTATTTTAAAAGGTAAAACACCAATTTTAAATTATACATTATATATTATCATGTCAATACACTGTGTCAAAGTACTGAAGACATTGTTTTAATAAGACAATTAACAGACAGTTAAACTGTAGTTTTAACAGGTAAAAAGTGAATTTCTAGAAAAATTTATTACAAAAATAAACATCATTTACTTCAAAAAAATGGCTTTTAGAGGGCCTTAAAAAATTAATATGTTTAAAGGAAGTGTCTGCCAAAATGGGAGATACATCAATATCGAGAGGATAATTAATAGAATTATGACACTGGTACTTCTGTTTTTATACAGAAGTTCTCTTGAATTTGTCTCAGATAAGATTAAGGATCACGTTAAGGATTCATTTTAGTGTGCTGACTGCTTAAGACCATATATAAGTTTTCAAAGGTAGGACAAACACACCTTAAAATAGCAATATAGTGACCTTTAGTTTAAATCTTGTGAAGAACTCTGCAAACATGAAGAAAAAAATTTTTTTATATACGCTCCTTCGGTTCACTAAACTTTCTTCTTTTTGGCACTGACTCCTGACTAGAAGAATCAAAGGGATGAAGGACCTGTCAAAAGAAAACAATTACTAAGAATACTTTCCAGTTTAAATATCTTTAATTTTAGAGGTTTTTTAAATGTCTCTGAGTTTCCTTCTTCCCTTTCTTCCTTCCTTCCTCCATTCCTTCCTTTTCTTACTTTTAAAATTTTGTTATTTATATCTCCTAATGGCTGCTGAATACAGTCTTGCAAAGTATAAGGTTTTCATTAGGGATGTTGGAGTACTTAGAAGATTTGATATTATGCCCTCAAAATAGTAGAACTTCCCTGGTAGCTCAGTTGGTAAAAAAATCTGCCCCCAGTGCAGGCAACTGTCTTCAATGCAAGAGATCTGGGTTTGATCCCTGGGTTGGGAAGATCCCCTGGAGAGGAAATGGCAACCCACTCCAATATTCTTGCCTGAGAAATCCCACGGACAGAGGAGCCTGGCAGGCTACAGTCTATGGGGTTGCAAATAGTTGGACAAGAGTTAGCAACTAAACCACCAACTCAAAACAGTAAAATATTTTGAGGGGAGTGAGAAGAGTTGGACACAACTGAGCAACTGAACTGAGTAATACTCAAAATTCTGGTTGAAAACATATAAATATTTATCTCAGAAAAGACAAATACATCATCTGATTTGCTAAAATCAGGTTCCAAATATAATACAACTTGTTATAGAATTTAGGTCAGGAAAATTTTCTAAGGTACAAAGAGGAGATGCTATATTTTTAGAGAACATGTGGATTTAGTAACTTAACTTGTTTCTACTTCAGTTTTAATCTGTAGAAAGCTCAGATGAAATCTGTGGCCCAATTTTAATTCTACATAAATAAAATAGCCTGAGTATTCTTGTACATTCATTTTTTCTTATTCTATTCATATTTTTCCTGATGTTGATTTTTATTTTATACATTCCTCCAACTATTTCAAATCATTCATGGAATAAGACAGTAAATGTTTACATGGGAAAATTAATAAACCAATGTACCACATTTTATTTTAAAATGACCCAATTTTTTAGAATTGAATATATTTAAACAAGATCTGAAAACTAGAGCTTTGAGGTATATCCAGGGATATCATATCTATCATTAACTTAATCTACAGCAAAAATATTCTGATACTTGCCATTTCATTCAACCTATATATTATTATAAGACTTACTGTTTTCCCAGATTCAAGCTGAGTTCTCTTCCGATTTTCCTTAGATTTTACTTGTTGATTTCCATTAGCCTCCACAAAGACAGAATAATTACCAATTGGTTATTTCTCAAAGAACAATCAGCATGATTGTTCAACCACAGGCAACTATATGCAGTTTTTTACAAAAACTTTACTGAGATATAATTCAGATACATAAAATTCATCCATTAAAATATACAAACTTCAGTGATTTTAAGTATATTCACAGAGTTGTACAACCATCACAGCAGTCAATTTTAGAGCACTTTCATCCTCTAAAAGGCTTCCCAAGTGGCACTAGTGGTAAAAAAAAATCTGCCTGACGATGCAGGAGACACAAGAGACCTGAATTTGATCCCTTAGTTGGGAAGATCCCCTGGAGTAGGAAATGAGAACCCACTTCAGTATTCTTACCTGGAAAACTTCATGAACAGAGGACCCTGGCGGGCTACAGTTCATGAAGCTCCAAAGAGTTGGACATGACTGAGCCCACAATATATTCTCTAAAAAGAAATCCTGTACTCTTACTGCTATCACTCCACTCTTCCCTCATTCTTTCACCAGCATTAAGATTTTGTCTCTATAGAAATCCTTATTTTGGACTTTCATATAAATGGAACCATATAATATTTTTGCATGTGTGTGTGTATGATTGGTTTCTTTCACTGAGCATGTTTTCAGGGTTCATCCAAGTTGTAGCATGGACTGATACTTCATTCCTTTTTATGGTTGAGTAATAATAGTCTACTGTATGAATATACCACATTTGTTTATCCATTCATTTGTTAAGAATATTTAGGGTTTTTCCCCCATCTTTTGGCTATTGGGAATAATGCTACACATACAATTTTTTAAATGAATATTAGATGATGACAAAGTTATTCATTTTCATAGTATTATCCTCCAAAAGTACATATTTATTTTCTGATGCTTGAAATGTACTTTTCAATAACTTCCTTACTATATATATTAAATATCTTCACTTCCTGCCTGTTTCTAACTATAATTCAGTCACTACTGACAAAATTAGGAGTACTTCGGTAAAGGATAGTAAAGGATACTCATCTTAAATAGAAGCTTCCTAGAAAGAACATTTTGCTGCTAGAGGTAGTAATTTTTGGAATTCTTTTATTTCTTGCTTGCCAGTTCTAACTTTCCATCAAGAATGTGGGAAAAAAAGGACACCTAAAAATGGTACTATCATCAGTGGTATTCTGGTAAATGTTTAACAACCAGTTCTCTGGGAGAAATAAATCCTGAGTTAAGGCATGGCCAACGGACTAGAAAAGGTCAGTTTTCATTCCAATTCCAAAGAAGGGCAATGCCAAAGAATATTCAAACTACGTACAATGCGCTCATTTCACATGCTAGCAAGGTAATGTTCAAAATCCTTCAAACTAGGCTTCAACGATACACGAACCAAGAACTTTCAGATGCACAAGCTGGATTTAGAAAAGGCAGAGGAACCAGAGATCAAACTGCCAACATCCCCTGGATCATAGGAAAAGCAAGGGAATTTCAGAAAAACATCTAATTCTGCTTTATTGACTACACCAAAGCCTTTGACTGTGTGGANGAACCAAGAACTTTCAGATGCACAAGCTGGATTTAGAAAAGGCAGAGGAACCAGAGATCAAACTGCCAACATCCCCTGGATCATAGGAAAAGCAAGGGAATTTCAGAAAAACATCTAATTCTGCTTTATTGACTACACCAAAGCCTTTGACTGTGTGGATCACAACAAACTACGGAGAATTCTTCAAGGGAAGGGGGTACCAGACCACCTCATGAGAAACCTGTATGCAGGTCAAGAAGCAACAGTTAGAACTGGACATCAAACAATGGACTGCTTCAAAATTGGGAAAGGAGTATGTTAAGGCTATATATTGTTACCTGGCTTATTTAACTTATATGTAGAGTACATCATGTGAAATGCTGGGCTGAACGAAACACAAGTTGGAATCAAGATTGCTGGGAGAAATATCAACAACCTCAGATATGCACATGATACTACCCTAATGGCAGAAAACAAAGAGGAACTAGAGGGCCGCTTGATGAAGATGAAAAAGGAGTGAAAGGCTGACTTAAAAGTCAACATTCAAAAAACTAACATCATGGCATCCAGTCCCATCACTTCATGGCAAATAGATGGGAAAAAATGAAACAGTGACAGATTTTTTTTTTTTCTTGGGCTCCAAAATCACTGCAGATGGTGACAGCAGCCATGAAATCAAAAGACATTTGCTCCTAGGAAGAAAAGCTACATCCAACCTAGACAGCATGGCATCACTTTACCGACAAAGGTCTGTCTAGTTAAAGCTATGGTTTTCCCAGTAGTCATGTATGGATGTGAGAGTTGGACCATAAAGAAGGCTGAGCACTGAAGACTTGATGCTTTCAAATTGTGGTGCTGGGGAAGATTCTTGAGAGTCCCTTGGACAGCAAGATCAAACTAGTCAATCCTAAAGGAAATCAACCCTGAATATTCATTGGAAGGACTGATGCTGAAGCTGAAGCTCTAATACTTTGGCCACCTGAAATGAAGAGCCGACTCGTTGGAAAAGATACCAATGCTGGGAAAGACTAAAGGCATGAGGAGAAGGTGAGGACAGAGGATGAGATGGTTGGATGGCATCAAAGACTCAATGGACATGAGTTTAGCAAACTCTGGGAGACGGTGAAGGACAGGAAGTCTGGCATGCCACAATCCATGGGGTTGCAAAGAGTCAGACATGACTGTGCAACTGAACAACAATGCTGTGAATACTTTCATTATGTCCAGTTTCAAGCTAGGTAGGAAAAACATAATGTCACTGTATGAAGACGGGGAAAGAAATCCTCCAGCATACCACTGTTAGAGTGTGCCATTTGTTTCCTAACTTTGGATATCTTTTTTTTTTTTTTGGATATCTTTTTTTTGCTGAGCTGTACAGCACGTGGGATCTTAGCTACCTGACCAGGGATTGAACCTATTCCCCTGCAGCAAAAGCATGGAGTAATAACCACTGGCCTGCCAGGGAATTCCCTGATATAATAGCTCATATATTTTATAGAATGCTTTTAATTCACCTTTGAACCTTGGAGAGTAACTTAAAAGACCTAAAATAAAATATAAACCTCTATTTGCATACGTGCTAAATTGCCTCAGTTGTGTCCTACTCTGTGACTCTGTGGATCACAGTGCACCAGGCTCCCCTGTTCATGGGATCCTCCAGGCAAGAATACTGGAGTGGGTTGCCGCTTCCCCCTCCAGGGGATCTTCCCGACCCAAGGATGGAACTCGTGTTCTCTTGCGTCTCCTGCATTGGCAAATGGGTTCTTTACCACTAGTGTCACCTGGGAAACCCAAATCTCTGTCTAGTAAAACTCAGATTAAAAAAAAAAACACTCAGATAAAATAAAGCAGTGGTGTTTTTTCCTTAAAATATGAGATTCCCTTTATGTAAGATATGTATGTATATATACTTTAATGTGTAATTATTTTAAATGTTTTATTAATATGATAACCCACTCACAAGATAGAACATGGGAACACTTTAGCATTCCTAGGTATTTCCTGGGAGTCTGGGAATAGAGGAGGGTAGTGTCACTATCCTGAGGAAGTCTGGAGGACAGTGTCATTTCTCAAAGCTCCTCTGCATTTCTCTCTCCACTGCACCTTCAGTGAAATTAACCATTCTTTCCTTTGTGTCTCTGTAGCCAATTCTGACTGCTATCATAGTGCTATATCACTGCTTGTTTACCTCATATTACTAAACTTTAAGTTAAGAGCATATTATATTTCCAGTACCTAGTAAAGTGACACATATTAATAGTATGTGCTTACTAAATGTTGGTCCAATAAATGAAGTATTAAAAGCAAAATAAACTCAACTATGGGGAAAATTACAAGGTTAGAATGAAATCAAATCTAAAGAGATGCCTTTACCATTTTATTCTGAAAAATTTTTCCACTTCTTGTTTTGCTTTCAGACACATCAAGCTCAGATGTTTTACTGACTAACTGTTCAACCTAGAAAAGAAAATAATTACATGAAACCACTAAAACAATACAAGAGAAGCTTTTCATAATAATGGGGGTCAAAAACTCAATCACATAAAATTTAGGGTCTTGCTATTTTGAGTTAATTAAAGTCAATAATTTTGTGTTGATTCTTACTGTCATAAAAAGTATAAAGGTAAAGATACTGAAACTGACTCTGTACACTGTACATTGACCATTCACTGAATTGAGAAAGATTGAAATTATCACTAGATACCACTCTTTCAGAAGATAAGAACTTCAGCCCACACCCACTGGAGAAGGGCTGTGCAGAAGAAGGTAGGCAATCATCAGCCCCATTATTTTCAGGTTGATTTTTTTCTAAATGTTATTTCAGGATTTTACTATATATAGAAAACAAAATTAAACATGTTCTGCTCCAAGGCAACAAAAATGTATTATACACTCCATTTGCAAATATAAAGGTGGTTGATTTAAATTTATAATTTCTTAAGATACTATTTACCTCTGAAATTCTGAGATTCTTTGAACAGTATTTAGGTTTATTACTAAACAAATCAAACAATAATGCACTCAAAACTTTTTAACATATAATTCCCAAATTTTGTTAGTAAGCATTCTTAATAACTAATTTTCTTCTAAAATACCTAGAATATAAGAAAATCTGAGAAACAATCAGATAAGCATATAAGAACCTGTCTTTTGAAAAAATTCAAGTTAAAAATGAGATAGAACTATGAAGTTTATACCTGAGAATGAGAAACTGAAAAATCTGGACTTCCTTTAGATTTCATTTCATCTTCCTCACAAACGAAACCTGCCTCTGTATAGAATATAAGAAAATCTGAGAAACAATCAGATAAGCATATAAGAACCTGTCTTTTGAAAAAATTCAAGTTAAAAATGAGATAGAACTATGAAGTTTATACCTGAGAATGAGAAACTGAAAAATCTGGACTTCCTTTAGATTTCATTTCATCTTCCTCACAAACGAAACCTGCCTCTGTTAAAAAAATAAATAAAAGAGTTAAAATGGTATAAAAATGAAGTGAATTAATTTACATTTTCATTAACTTCTCACCTCTATGTACAGAATAGCCAGGGTTTTTTTCCTGCTCTTCCATTTTAGTTTCAGTGTCAAATTCATCCTACATAATTACATGAAGGAAAAAAATGGACACACTTCAAAAAGAAATTAAAGCAACTGGGTAGTATTTATTAACCAGCTTGTTTTACATGAAGGTTAAATATAACATAACACTACAATGACCTCACACTTTTTACAAATAAAGTGGTCTTATGATAAGGCAGCTTATTTATCCAAAGTATAAAATCCTCCTTTTCTTTACTTTGCAAGATTGCTTTAAGGTAGATAGTAAAAATACACAACTTTCTGAAAAATGTATGATGATTCTAAGAACCACAGATCTTACTCTCATTTGAGAGCATTGAATTAGACATGGTAACACAATAAGCTACAACTTCCGTAGCTCTGAAATTTTTGTATAGATACTACTATAAACTCTGAACCCTCTTCAGGGAGTTGGGAAATTTTTTTTTTTTTTGGATATCTTTTTTTTGCTGAGCTGTACAGCACGTGGGATCTTAGCTACCTGACCAGGGATTGAACCTATTCCCCTGCAGCAAAAGCATGGAGTAATAACCACTGGCCTGCCAGGGAATTCCCTGATATAATAGCTCATATATTTTATAGAATGCTTTTAATTCACCTTTGAACCTTGGAGAGTAACTTAAAAGACCTAAAATAAAATATAAACCTCTATTTGCATACGTGCTAAATTGCCTCAGTTGTGTCCTACTCTGTGACTCTGTGGATCACAGTGCACCAGGCTCCCCTGTTCATGGGATCCTCCAGGCAAGAATACTGGAGTGGGTTGCCGCTTCCCCCTCCAGGGGATCTTCCCGACCCAAGGATGGAACTCGTGTTCTCTTGCGTCTCCTGCATTGGCAAATGGGTTCTTTACCACTAGTGTCACCTGGGAAACCCAAATCTCTGTCTAGTAAAACTCAGATTAAAAAAAAAAACACTCAGATAAAATAAAGCAGTGGTGTTTTTTCCTTAAAATATGAGATTCCCTTTATGTAAGATATGTATGTATATATACTTTAATGTGTAATTATTTTAAATGTTTTATTAATATGATAACCCACTCACAAGATAGAACATGGGAACACTTTAGCATTCCTAGGTATTTCCTGGGAGTCTGGGAATAGAGGAGGGTAGTGTCACTATCCTGAGGAAGTCTGGAGGACAGTGTCATTTCTCAAAGCTCCTCTGCATTTCTCTCTCCACTGCACCTTCAGTGAAATTAACCATTCTTTCCTTTGTGTCTCTGTAGCCAATTCTGACTGCTATCATAGTGCTATATCACTGCTTGTTTACCTCATATTACTAAACTTTAAGTTAAGAGCATATTATATTTCCAGTACCTAGTAAAGTGACACATATTAATAGTATGTGCTTACTAAATGTTGGTCCAATAAATGAAGTATTAAAAGCAAAATAAACTCAACTATGGGGAAAATTACAAGGTTAGAATGAAATCAAATCTAAAGAGATGCCTTTACCATTTTATTCTGAAAAATTTTTCCACTTCTTGTTTTGCTTTCAGACACATCAAGCTCAGATGTTTTACTGACTAACTGTTCAACCTAGAAAAGAAAATAATTACATGAAACCACTAAAACAATACAAGAGAAGCTTTTCATAATAATGGGGGTCAAAAACTCAATCACATAAAATTTAGGGTCTTGCTATTTTGAGTTAATTAAAGTCAATAATTTTGTGTTGATTCTTACTGTCATAAAAAGTATAAAGGTAAAGATACTGAAACTGACTCTGTACACTGTACATTGACCATTCACTGAATTGAGAAAGATTGAAATTATCACTAGATACCACTCTTTCAGAAGATAAGAACTTCAGCCCACACCCACTGGAGAAGGGCTGTGCAGAAGAAGGTAGGCAATCATCAGCCCCATTATTTTCAGGTTGATTTTTTTCTAAATGTTATTTCAGGATTTTACTATATATAGAAAACAAAATTAAACATGTTCTGCTCCAAGGCAACAAAAATGTATTATACACTCCATTTGCAAATATAAAGGTGGTTGATTTAAATTTATAATTTCTTAAGATACTATTTACCTCTGAAATTCTGAGATTCTTTGAACAGTATTTAGGTTTATTACTAAACAAATCAAACAATAATGCACTCAAAACTTTTTAACATATAATTCCCAAATTTTGTTAGTAAGCATTCTTAATAACTAATTTTCTTCTAAAATACCTAGAATATAAGAAAATCTGAGAAACAATCAGATAAGCATATAAGAACCTGTCTTTTGAAAAAATTCAAGTTAAAAATGAGATAGAACTATGAAGTTTATACCTGAGAATGAGAAACTGAAAAATCTGGACTTCCTTTGGATTTCATTTCATCTTCCTCACAAACGAAACCTGCCTCTGTTAAAAAAAATAAATAAAAGAGTTAAAATGGTATAAAAATGAATTGAAGTGAATTAATTTACATTTTCATTAACTTCTCACCTCTATGTACAGAATAGCCAGGGTTTTTTTCCTGCTCTTCCATTTTAGTTTCAGTGTCAAATTCATCCTACATAATTACATGAAGGAAAAAAATGGACACACTTCAAAAAGAAATTAAAGCAACTGGGTAGTATTTATTAACCAGCTTGTTTTACATGAAGGTTAAATATAACATAACACTACAATGACCTCACACTTTTTACAAATAAAGTGGTCTTATGATAAGGCAGCTTATTTATCCAAAGTATAAAATCCTCCTTTTCTTTACTTTGCAAGATTGCTTTAAGGTAGATAGTAAAAATACACAACTTTCTGAAAAATGTATGATGATTCTAAGAACCACAGATCTTACTCTCATTTGAGAGCATTGAATTAGACATGGTAACACAATAAGCTACAACTTCCGTAGCTCTGAAATTTTTGTATAGATACTACTATAAACTCTGAACCCTCTTCAGGGAGTTGGGAAAGGATAAGCACAGTTATGGTATGACATAAAAAGACATATAAAGTATGTCTACTTTATTTATTATTCCCCTTGTGACATACATCAAAGAGCTTTAAATATTTTAAAGAATGCTTCATAAGTCCCAACCATTTTTGTTTATAAAGCAAGACTGGCATTTAGGTTTTAGGAAGATGATTTCTTCTTGACTGAACTGGCTGAAAATTGAGTTTTCTATTTGTAAGGATTTGGCTACAAAGCCTAAAACAGAATAGTTAGTCCCTATCATAAGAACTATGATCATAATTTAGAATAAAATAAGAGAAAACCACAAAGGTGAGATTAAAGAACAAACAATATTGATGAAAGACTTTCTGGAAAAGAGGCTGTAATTTAAAAAAAAAAAAAAAGCTTTTTAAAATAGTTCAATTCATCCATCCATTCAACCAATATTGAGAATACGTTCTGTAACTCTAAATGCTAGGTACAGAAGAAATACAAAGCTGAATAAGACACTTTTCCTGATTTCCAGGAACTTCCAAGCTCCTTCAGGACACATTTTCAGGCCCTGAAGAAATTCAACCACAGGCTTACATGGGCACTTAATAAGGGTGTTGAAGAAAAGATTCCAGCATTAGTCTGGGTGACTGGAGTCATTCAGTGGTTTTCTTTTCTTTTTTTGAACCCAGACCCAGACAGTGAAAGTGCCAAGTCCTAACCACGGGATCACCAGAGGATTCCATGGTTTTCAAATTATGCTCCAGACAAAGAGGTTTTCTTATGAGTTCACCATGAGGGTAGGTGAGATGGTGAACGGCTGGGGCTCTAGGACCATTCCCTACTTCATTCACAATAGTTGTGCTTTTAAATTTCTGAGAATAATATTCTTCGCACCCACGTGAAAAGTTTTAAAACCACAAGCCTAAACCTTCTTTATGGTACCTTTCAAACTTGAGTTTATGGTGATAATAAGTATTTATAGCTATTGAAGTACTTAGAATTCAATAAAACATTCATTACTACTGTACTTTGTAATTCTTTAAGTATACTTACAGTTATATAATGCTCCTGGTCATCTTCTAAATCATCTTTGTCCATAATAATTTTTTGAAGAGGTGTTTTTAATTGTTTTGGTGATAATATACCTGAACCAATATTTTCCATTCGTTCCCTCTCAGTAGTCACTTTTACTTTGAAGGTGTGAAAAGGTGTTGGGACTTCTCCCACATTTAAGTACATAGGCTCCCCTTCAAATATCACTCCTTCACAATCACCGTCCTTAAAACCAGGAGGCTGGTAATCTGGGGGTGTAACTGCAGAAAAGTAAGTATAAACTATGTTGTTCATGAAATTGAAGAAAATATATTATTTTTATTATTATAGAATATACTGTGTATTAAAGAAGTTTTAAATAGTGTAGAAGGACATACAATAATATGTAAAATGCAGTCTCCTACTATCTCCAAGTTCCTATTTTATTTCTTAAACGTAAACTTTTTTCCTTACACTTACTAGCTATGTGACTTGAGGAAACTATTTGTCATTCTTGATTCAGTTTCCTCATCTGTCAAGAGGGGAAAATACTAGTACCAACCTCATAGGGTCACTGTGGTATTGAAGTCTATAAAATGATCAGAACAGAACTGACACAGAGAAAGTATTCACTAAATGTTAGTTATTATTGTTGATGCTTTGTGTTCTTCTAGAAGATACTATGCATGTTATATATATATATGTATATTCTTAAAAAACACAAATGAAGTCATATTCTTCTGTACCTAGCTGCTTTTAACATCACTTTAAAATCTGCTTTAATATTTTTTGGATAATTTATCAGCACATTCTTTTAAATAGCTTGCACAGCATTCTATTATATAGATGCACTATAATTTATTTACTCAATCCTCCAATAAAGAACATTCAAGGTTAAATTTCCAGTTTGTTTCCAGTTTAACAAATGCAATAATGCATAAACATATAACCTTGCATATTTGTCTACCTATATTCCCTAGATACTTTTCTAGCTACGGAATTTCAGGATTAAAGAGAATTTAATATTTTAAATATTTTAAAGGGAATTTAAATTTTTTATATTGGCAAATAGTCCTCTTAAAATGTTATATGGCACATTAATGGTTACCTTCCATCAAGAGTATACAAAACTGCTTGCTTCCCCCCACATCCCTGCCAATAATGATTTTATAAGTTGTATGATCTGGTAAGTCATTGCTTCATTTCTTTAGTTATGAATGAGGCTGAGCTTCAAATGGACATGTTCTTATCACTGGAGAAGTGTACATTTTTTTCAAATACCAACATGAAATATAAATTTTATAATTAAAATTTTATATATATAAAAATATTTAGGGGCCTAAAAATATTTGGGATGGAAACCAACTGTTTCATTAATAAAATATACAGGTACCAACTAAAACAGGATGATCGGGAAATAGTACCTTCATCGTAGTAAAAAAGTTTCATGGTCAAACAAACATCATTAGGTAAAGGTCCCAGATTTTGCATTAGAATATAAATCTTGCGAATGAGAAGAATACTTGCTTTCTTGGTATCAGCAGATGACATACTAGGTTCACTGCTTTGGTTTTTACTAGAAGAGAATCACAGTTTCTTTTATGATATCCATGGCTTCTAATAACGTAACTTCATGTTTTACTATTTAAAATTCTTATTCTTATTAATATATCAAGCTGTTAAAAGTTACAATTTCATGTGTTTAACACCACTATTATAAAAAATTTACTATCATTGTTAATATAATTCTAAACTAATTTACACATGTTAATACATATTTTATGTAAGATGTTTTTAAAGGAAACAAATGATGAATTTCATTGTATTTCTAATCACGTAAGCATACAATAGATTTCCTACTCTTTGGCTGTGTTTCACAATTAAAATATATACAATTATCTGTAGAATTATGGCTTGCAGCCACTCCAAAGATATTTTGTATCTTTGATAGTACATTAGGGATGTTCGAGAATTTTAGATTTCTAAAGTTTAGCTATACAGTACTATTATGAACAAGTGGTAATACGCAATATGAAGAAAAAACTATAGAATAATAATTACCTTGTGAAATCCATGACTGGTCCATTACTGGTGTACTTGAATTTAAATTGGTAACATTCTGAAATTGTCTAAAATAGAAAATATCATAGTTACAAATCTGATATATAATACTGGTGGCTATCACGATGGTGTGATCACTCACCTAGAGCTAGACATCCTGGAATGTGAAGTCAAGTGGGCCTTAGGAAGCATCACTACAAACAAAGCTAGTGGAGGTGATGGAATTTCAGTTGAGCTATTTCAAATCCTGAAAGATGACGCTGTGAAAGTGCTGCACTCAATATGTCAACAAATTTGGGAAACTCAGCAGTGGCCACAGGACTGGAAAAGGTCAGTTTTCATTCCAATCCCAAAGAAAGGCAATGCCAAAGAATGCTCAAACTATCGCACAATAGCATTCATCTCACACATCAGTAAAGCAATGCTCAAAATTCTCCAAGCCAGGCTTTAGCAATATGTGAACCGTGAACTCCCTGATGTTCAAGCTGGTTTTAGAAAAGGCAGAGGAACCAGAGATCAAATTGCCAACATCCGCTGGATCATGGAAAAAGCAAGAGAGTTCCAGAAAAACATCTATTTCTGCTTTATTGACTATGCCAAAGCCTTTGACC
>SJYX01021686.1:201247-262405 GCA_006410675.1 Oreotragus oreotragus
GATAATACCATAAACAGGGCAGCAAGAGATCTAGATCCCAGCTCAGAGACTACAGGCCAAGCCAAGTGGCTCTAAGAGGAAAGCCAATCAATGTTAGGTCAGTAAATGCAGAGAAACCCAGAAAAATATACAACAGGGATAATGAGAATCTCAACTCTGAACTCTATACCAGGCAGAGACTCTCTGCCCTATGCCAGTGTCTTGCACAACTACGTGCTCCGGAACCAAAACAGCTCAGGTTGTTAGACACAAAAGATCAGAAAGGGAAGCAAGGCCAGTGCCTTACAGCAAGGGACAGCACCGCACAAGACAAAGACCCAATCACACTCTTAATGGGTATGGGGTTCTATTCCGGAGTGATGGTTTGGAACCAGATAGAGGCTGTAGCTGAACATTGTGCCACTAAACTGTCTCCTTTAACTTAGTTAATTTTATGTTATGTGAATTCCACTTCCATTTAAAAAACAAAAAATGGGACTTCCCTTGTGATCCAGTGGTTAAGACTTTGCCTCCCAATGCAGGTGAGGGTTTGATCCCTGGTGGAAGAGCTAAGCTCCCACATCCCACACAGCCAAAAAATCAAAACATAAAACAGAAGCAATATTGTAACTAATTCAATAAAGACTTAAAAAAAGAAGGTACACATAAGAAAAATTTTTAATAAATAAAAAACAAGAAACCTTCCAAATCACATTAGCAACGAGTGTATCTAGTATCCAGATGTTGATTTCTATACCATTCTTTATCAAAGGAACCTAATCAGTCCCCTTGGAGAAATGGCTAATTCTAGGACTAGAAACGAAATACGAAAAATGACCCAGAACAGCTCAGATGCAAGGAAGAAGGCAACTCATACAAAGGCAGAAGTGAAGAGAAAGAGCTTCCAGAGCTGAAACAATCTGGCCAATGAAATATAAAAAGGAGTATTGGATTATCAATCCTGACTATTCATTAGAAGGGGTGCTGAAGCTGAAGCTCTGATACTTCGGCCACCTGATGGGAAGAGCCAACTCGTTGGAAAAGACCCTGATGCTCAGAAAGACTGAAGGCAAAAGGAGAAGGGGGAAGCAGAGGATAAGGCGGTTAGAGCGCACCACCAACTCAATGGACATGAATCTGAGCAAACTCTGGGAGCTAGGGGAGGACAGAGGAGCCTGGCGTGCTGCGGTCCACAGCGTCGCAGAGAGTCAGACACGACTTAGCGACTGAACAACTGGATTATAACCCGCAGAATGCTAAATATCTAGCAGCCTATACTAATATAAATAAATGATTCAGTAAATATACAGGTGAGAACAGGCAAATCTCCTGTGCAGAAGAAGCCAAAATGATTGGCACAGCTACTGCGCCCTTGAGGAGGTAGGGCCTAACTTCCATTCACTAAGCTTCAGCTGCACATGGTGACTTTTCTCCAAAGAGCACAGTATGGAAAGGGAAAAAAAGAGCAAGTGTACAATGAAAAACTCTGACAAACACTACCTGAAGCCAAGTGATCAAGGTTAGAATAAACAGTGATAAATCATGTTAACAGTATGTACCCTTATGATGGAATGAGAACGGGATTTTATCTTCGTGGTCTTCCTTCCCAAAACACGTAATTCCAATCTAAACACGAGAAAAACAAAACAAATCCCAACTGAGGGACACTGCAAAATATCTGACCAGTTCTCTTCAAAACTATCAATGTCATCAAAATTACAAGTCTGAGTCAAGAGGAGCCTAAAGAGATATGATTGTAATGTGGCCTCCCAGATGGGATTCTGGAAAAACAAAAAGAGATTAGGGAAAAACTGATTTATTAATTGTAACAAATGAACCATAATAAAATATCAGAATAGGGAGAACTGGGTACAGTGTATAGAGAAACTCTCTGCACCATTTTTGCAATAACTCTGTAAAACTAATTTAAAATTTAAAGTTGATTTAAAAACATGAAACAAAACATTAACAAAAACTAAGAAAAATAAAAGGGCACAAGAGTCAACCTGAAAGAGCTCCCAATGCCCAAACTGAGATCAATTGGAGCAAAATTAAATAAATATCAGAGTATAAACCAATATATAAAACACCCACGAGTCCATTCTGACATAAATGATGGAATAAATTCATAAATTGGGGAAAAGAGGCATTTTTCCTATAGAATTCCAAATAATACATGTAAATAACCCCTCACGTTGGAGTTTGGGCTTAATCCCTACCATCTAGTAGGTGATAAAAGATTAACTTCAACAATGATGCTTATATCATGTACACTCTGGTATGATTTGATAATAAAGATACTAATCCTAAGAAAATACCAGAAAAATCCAAACTGAGAATTTGTGACTAGTACTCTTCAGAAGCATCAGTCACAAAAAACAAGGGAAGACTGAGTAACTTTCACAAATCACAAGAGACTAAGGAGACATGCCAACTAAATGCAACGTGGTATCTTCAGTTGGATTCTGGAATAGAAAGGTACATGCATTAGAGGAAAAGCTGGTGAAATATGAATGAAGTTTTGCTCTTAGAAAACAGCAATGTGCCAATATTAATTTCCTAGCTCTGACAAATAAACACTGTGCTGTGTGATGCTTAGGAGAATGCTCTATGAACTCACTTTGCCACTTCTCTGAAAGTCAAAAATATTTAAAAATTTTAAAAATTAAAAACCATCCAATGCCTCCCCACTGTATTTAAATAAAATCCACCAGGCCTCAAAGGTTCTGGACAATGCACCTAAAGCCAACCATTCCCATCCTGTCTCTTATACACATCTAGATGTGTATAAGAGACAGGTCTTAACTCAGAAGTCTTTATGAAGTTCAAATGTGAAAATATGTGAAATTGCATTGACATTAGAAACTATTATACTTTTATGTTACTTATAGATATTAGAGGCATTATGTTTCTTTACTAAGTTAAACATACCTGAGGGTCTTCTGGATTGGTGTACACCTATTTAAAAATAATTTACAAATGAGTTACATAAGTTACAAAGAAGGAGAACTAAACTGGATATTTAGATTAAAATATTAAATGAATTCAGTAAAACAAAATATAGAACAACCCACCCCCCGCAACAAATATTACTTTTTTCTAATGAACAAATATTACTTTTTTCTAATGAACAGATCAGATTACTGATCTGCAACAAATATTACTTTTTTCTAATGAACAGATCAGTGGTTTGTATCAAATGATATAATAAATAGATGGTTTCAGCATTATTTAATTAAGCAATGCTGAATTTAACAGTCTTTTATAAGGAACATACAACTTAAAAATACTTACAGCTAGAACAACCATCCTCAGCTGAAATATAACAAACAACAAAAATCTTATTTTTATTCTATATTTTTGCATGATGGATCATAAGAATTATTTGTACTATTTCAACATGTATTCCTAATAAAAATAATCTCACAAAAAACAAACTTCATTTGTTGCAGGTAAAGCAGTATCTCAGATATCCTTCCCTATTCCCCCAAATATTTATTTCTAGTTATCTTATTGAAGGTCAAAATTTCTATCACTGACTTAAGCAAATAAGGCATTACTGCCAGTTACAAGGAAAATACATATTGTGAAATAACTCATTAAATCTTACCCAATATGAGAAGGTTTTGAGAAAAACAGTTCAGAGCCCTGCTCATTGAGTAAAGGGAAGAGACTTTGGGGCCTAACAGAACAGAGAATCACAGGAAATCATTTAGTAATCTGCAAAAATCCGAGTCACCCTTAATTTGGATCTTTTCCTTATACTCCAGAACCAATCTATCAACAAATCCAATCAGTTCTGTCAGATACATCCTGAATCTTTTCATTTTTTTCCTTTGTCATCCTGGTCTAAATGTGTGTGTGCTCATTTGCTTCAGCCGTGTCTGACTCTGGGCAACCCTATGGACTGTAGCCTGCCTGGCTCCTCTGTCCATGAGATTCTCCAGACAAGAATACCGGAGTGGGTCGCCACGCCCTCCTCCAGGGGATCTTCCTAACCCAAGGATCGAACCTGGGTCTCCTGCACTGCAGGAGGATTCTTTACGTCTGAGCCACCAGGGAAGCCCCATCCTGGTCTAAGACACCATTATTTTTCATCAGTACTTCAGTAATGGATTAAGTGCTATTGACCTTAATTACAATCTTTTTCTCCTTTGATGGCATATTCTCTAAATAGCAAAGTCATTTTTCTTTTAATTTAAAATATAAATCTAATGATGACACATTTCTACTCAAATCTTTCAAATGGCTTTTATTGTACCTAAAATAAAGTCCAAGCTCTACCTACTCAGCCCTGAATGCTCTGGCCCTGTCTATCTCCATAGGTTCATCTCCTGGCACTCTCTTGCTCTGCTCATCACACTCCAATCATTCTGGCCTTCTTTTTATTCCTTGAACTGGCCAAATTCCCCTCCACCTCTTTGCATTTGCTGCTCTAACAGGAATATTCTCCCAATATCAATGCCTAACTGGTTTCTTCTAATTCAAGTCTCAGCTTAAGTATCACCTCCTCAGAGAAGCTCTTCAGACTACCTACCCAATCTAAAGTTACACCACCTCTCCATTTGCCACATTTTTTTTCTTAAAATGTTAATGGCATTTAACACAATTGGATGTTATCTAATCTCCTTGTTTTACTGGCTGTTTTCCCATTATAGAAGAGACCCTCTTTGTCTTGTTGACCATTTTAACTTACCAGCTCCTACCTAGAATATATGTGCCTAGCACAGAACAGGCACTAATTTAATGAATATTAAAAACATAACGTCTTAATGAAGAAGGCTGGTGACCATGGATAAAATTTTATCTTTTTCATAATTTTTTAGAGTTAGATTTGCTTTGTTGATATAAATGTAACCTCAGTAGGTATACACAAAACCTTGTCACAGTTTAACCTAGACTACATGTAAGTTTATCTTTAAATTCTCCTGAAGAATAATTTATTACATTATTAGTATAAATATGATTTTAGAAGGCATGTGAAACTAATGAAAGAACTATTTCAAAGGATGTTTTAATTCATTAAGTTCTTATAAGTTAATATATGTTATTAATGCAAATGGGGCTTCCCAGGTGGTGCTAGTGGTAAAGAACCCATTTGCCAGTACAGGTGACATGAGAGATACAGGTTCAGTCCCTGGATGGGGAAGATCTCCTGGAGGAGGGTATGGCAAATGAGTGCTAATAATCAAAACTGGCTTGTCAAAATTTGTTAAGTAATCATTCTGTTAGCTTTAAATGAGTTGAATATGAATCTTTAAAGTATTCAAACTTTTAGTTTTGGGCTGGCCTATACCCATGTTAGTTTAAATTAATCTTTTACTATATGGTAACTGCTTTACATTTGTAGACTATAAACCATGAAAAAAGAATAAAGAGGTATTGACTTACATATTTTTTGTGTAAAGCATCATAGCATCCTAACATCCTAAAAAATAATCAAGGATTCATTTTTAGACTGAATTCACTTCCAGAAAATAGTTCTTTTAATATCTTATTATCTCATTACTAATACACAATTATTATTAATAATGAAGCTCCCTTATTTACTAGCTTAAACAATAAAACAAAACAATGTGGTAGAAATATAAAATGTCAATAGGGGATGAAAAAAAGGAAGACAAAGGAATAAAAATAGGAAAATTAAGCCTGCTCACATGGAGCATGAAATAAAGAAAAATTTAATGCAAAAATCCAAAGATCTGCAGAAGTGGTATCCAGCGTTAAAGGGGGAAATCACTAAAACTGGGTTAAACACTTAAATGTATACAAGGTACCAAAAAAATATGATTTAAGAAAAATAATTTTCTTTTGTTATTTATTTTACTTACCACTTCACTAACTGTGTAGATCCTGGACAATTTTTATCTTCTCTCAGAATTTTGACACAAAGATCTAAATACAAAAATAAGGATACAAAGATACTTAAGATTAGTAAGCATCAAAAAACTTAAATGAAGATTATTTTCTTCAGTTGTGTATTACAGGTTTATTATTAATAGCAATGAGCTTCCAGATGATTGATGTTTAGAAAATTAAGGAAAGAAAGGTTGCATGGAAACAAATCATCTTTTTATCCTTATTACAAAATAGCATCATAATTGCTTAGGATGAATGTTGGTGGAGAGAAAAAATTTTCCATTTTAAAAGATAGAACACTTAGATATAATGTTTTCATGCCATTGTCATCTAAGAGTCTTAGAAAATTTGCTCTGGCCCCTTATCCCAATTAAATACTTACAAAAGGCCAAGAAGTTAAAAGGCTATCAGACAGAGCCCTGCAAGGAAGCAATTAGTAATACAGTGGAAAGGACTAAGATCAGTCAGGCTCAGGTTTCACATGTGAAAAACAGGAATAGTATCTAACTCATAGGCCTGTAATATGAACTAACAAGATATCACACATAACATGGTACTTAACATACTGCCAACAAAGTTGGTGAACAGTATAAGGTACACATTATGTGATGGATAGTAAATCATTATTATAGTATAAAATGGCTGTATTACTTTTACTTCTTTAAAATAACACAAGAACATACACTACCACTGTAGGAGACTATAAGTAATAGGATGTTTTTACCTATTTATTTCATCATTATAAGAGTAATGTCAGGTGATATTATACTTGAGAGACTGAGGGAAAATTTTATGATTAAGTGCTTTCAATATACTTTGAAAAATCACTTATATGTCCACACAAAAATTTGTATACAATTGTGGCATTATTTGAAAAGCCAAAAGTGGAAAAAACCCAAATATTCATCAACTGGCAGTAGATAAATAAAATGTGGTATAGTCATATAATGGAATATTATTCAGCAAAAAAAAAAAAAAGGCAGTAATCCAAGGTACAAAATGAATGAAACTTAAAAACATTATGTCAAGTGAAAGAAGCCAATTACAAAGGACCACATATTACATTATTTCATTTATTTATATGTCTAGAATAGGCAACGGAGAAGGCAATGGCACCCTACTCCAGTACTCTTGTCTGGAAAATTCCATGGATGGAGAAGCCTGGAAGGCTGCAGTCCATGGAGTCGCTGAGGGTCGGACACACTGAGTGACTTCACTTTCATGCATTGGAGAAGGAAACGGCAACCCACTCCAGTGTTCTTGCCTGGAGAATACCGGGGACGGGGGAGCCTAGTGGGCTGCTGTCTATGGGGTCGCACAGTCGGACACGANTTCACTTTCATGCATTGGAGAAGGAAACGGCAACCCACTCCAGTGTTCTTGCCTGGAGAATACCGGGGACGGGGGAGCCTAGTGGGCTGCTGTCTATGGGGTCGCACAGTCGGACACGACTGAAGCGACTTAGCAGCAGCAGCAGCAGTGGTGAATATAACCAGAATCAGTGAATTCTGCACTTTAAATCAGTGAATTGTTAGATATGCAAATCATATCTCAATACAGCTGCTATTATAAAAACAAACCCTTTAAGTAAAAAACTACCATTTTAGAGCAAGCCAAACTAAAAAATAACATGTTTAAAGAAAGTTTTTAAATAAACATTACGTTACCATCTAGATATCTTGTTCCATAAGCACATTCCGGAAATATTCCTCTTAAATATGTGATGCAGGATACTGAAACTGCTAGGAGCCTCTTCACTAACACTAAAGACTGCTGCTCAGTTGATATCTTATTAGGAAATATCAGTGCACTCTAAAATTCAAGGGAAAGTAAAAACATTTTATTTAGCTTTCCTAAAAATACAATCTAGTTCCATAAGCACATTCCGGAAATATTCCTCTTAAATATGTGATGCAGGATACTGAAACTGCTAGGAGCCTCTTCACTAACACTAAAGACTGCTGCTCAGTTGATATCTTATTAGGAAATATCAGTGCACTCTAAAATTCAAGGGAAAGTAAAAACATTTTATTTAGCTTTCCTAAAAATACAATCTTGGAGAGAGGAGGGAGGGGGTCCAGGATGGGGAACACATGTATACCTGTGGCGGATTCATGTTGATGTATGACAAAACCAATGCAATATTGTGAAGTAATTAACCTCCACTTAAAATAAATAAATTTATATTTAAAAAAATAAAAATAGTCTTCTTGAACTTAAAGTAGATCTAATTTTCTGAATAAACATGGTACTTCTCCAAAATTCTTAACCATGGTGGTTAGAATCCCCAGAAAATCAGGATGGCTGCTACACTGTGAGGGTGTTTCCAGGGTGGCAGTCTAAAGGTAACAGGCAAAAACTGCTTAAATATCATTAGAAATCCCCTTGTAGGTTAACTGCATAACACATGGATAGATAGCACTGATTTTTCTATCTAATTTTTTCCTTCTTTTCTCTTTAGCCACTGACTGGGTTTAACACAGACTGGTAACTGTAATGCAAGATATGTGAAGAGAAGACAATTTTATATCTGTGGGGCATAAAAATTCATGTTCTAGGAGAGGACTAATATTAGTGATAATTTCATCAAAGCAACGTAATAGCATTCATTGATACCTAATGCAAGCTGAATTTGAAGTGGCAATTCAATTCAATGCATCAAGCATCCAATAAAATTCTCCATTAATTCAAATTAGTTTAGCAAATATCTATATTTCTTACAACATGGAGTTTACTGGCATCATTAAACTCTCAAAGGTTCAACTTTTTCAAACATAAAAATACTTGATAATTCAAGAAACAATAAAATTAGCTAAATTAAAATATATTAAAATACAAGAAATCATACCATGGAAGTTCTCTGTAATTGTGCAGTGGCCATCTTCTGATATTTTCTTTAATTCAACCTTGTGACAGAAATACAAGCTTTAACTTCAGATCTTATTTTTATCTCTAATATGGTTCAGTACATGTAAAGTCAAAAGAGTTTTATGGGAATAAATAATGGCACTTTTTTTTTTTTACCTATAATCTTTGAAAACAGAGGTTCATTTTGCTATAAAATTAAGTAAACTGTTAATTTGAAGCCACTCGACTAGCAAGCCTGACACAAAAATGGGTTATTAAGAAAGTTCTTTAAAAGTTTTTTTTTTAAGGGATTATTAAGAAAGCGCTTTAAAAGAGTGTTGTTTTTTTTTTAAAGCAGTCTACTATTTTCTTCACTTCGCAGCATTCAAACATTGATAACACTGCACAGGTAGGTAATGAAAAACTGCCCCTGCCAAATCCTTTAAAATAATCTTTTAATTTTTGTTTTAAATTTGTAGTTTCAAAATGACCAAATCACCTAACTTTCCTTCCCTTGAACTTGAGCATGGCTCTGGATATAACATATTGTCCTACTCTGTGGAACAATGGCACTCCACCCCAGTACTCTTGCCTGGAAAATCCAATGGACGGAGTAGCCTGGTGGGCTGCAGTCCATGGGGTCGCGAAGAGTCGGACACGACTGAGCGACTTCACTTTCACTTTTCACTTTCCTGCATTGGAGAAGGAAATGGCAACCCACTCCAGTATTCTTGCCTGGAGGATCCCAGGGACAGGGGAGCCTGGTGGGCTGCCGTCTATGGGGTCACACAGAGTCGGACATGACTGAAGTGACTTAGCAGCAGCAGCAGCAGCAGCAGCAGTGGAACAAACATAAAACAGCAATAAAACATATTTTAGATTTTTTGGACTGATTCAGATTTCTCATTTCTTTGATATAAGTTTTGAGGGGTTTTTTTTTGTCCCAATTTCATTTTTCTTAACCAGACAATTCGTCTAGAAGAATTCACGGAAGAGTCTATTCACCGTAACCATTTACATTTATCCTATCAGGCCTGGACTGGATGCCAGAGTTCACCTAATCTCAAGAACCTCTGTGAAAAATAAGCAGATATACATTTTCTCCCTCACCTGAATTTTTCACCACTAAGATCTTAAGAAATTTAAAAGTAGATGGGAGGTAACGGAGAAGACATTATAAAGCAAAAGACTAAAAGAATGAAAACAAAAACGAAACAAATATGTATTACGTATCGTCTGAGAGTCCTGCCGACAGCAACCAGGAGACCGGAAAGAAAAGGCACGCGCTCCGTCTGTCGCGCATGCGCCTTCCTTCAACGGTTGCTTGCGCAGGCGAGACAGTAGATTTTTGACCCCAGATTCAGGTCGCCTTTCCCGCCAAGAGCAGCGCAAGGCCCGCAGGGAAACCCGAGAGTCTGAAGGTTTCCTTCTCAGGCTTCGCAAAAGCCACGTGCCCACGGGGAAGGTTCATTGTGTGTGCCAAGCTCTCCTGATGTACATAACCGTCTTACAGTGAACAAAGTGTTCTCAACAGCCATTTAATTAATCATGTTAATTTCTAATTGTTTTTACATTTTTGATTTTGTTACGGGATCTACCACGTATTGCGTGCCTTCCCATCTTACAGTCTCCTGTGTCTTCAGGGAACAGTTGCTCTAGACTGAGCGACTTCACTTTCACTTTTCTCTTTCATGCGTTGGAGAAGGAAATGGCAACCCACTCCAGTATTCTTGCCTGGAGAATCCCAGGGATGGGGGAGCCTGGTGGGCTGCCGTCTATGGGGTCACACAGAGTCGGACACGACTGAAGCGACTTAGCAGCATATATCCAAGTAGTGTCAGTAGTGTAGACATATATTAGTAATTCATAGTCTTTAGTAGGTCTACCTGCCTTACCAGTTAGAAAACAGCCACCCTAGATATGAAAAGATTTTCTCACAGTCTATTCACAGAGGAATGAAGACTAGAACTCTGTATTCACGGTCAAAAATAGTGAAAATCCCCTGGTCTGATTATTTTGCTTTTTATTTCCCTTACACTTAATGTTGGAGAAGGAAATGGCAATCCACTCCAGTACTGGGACATACCATGGACAGAGGAGCCTGGTAGGCTACAGTCCATGGGGTCGCAAAGAGTCGGACACGACTTCACTTTCACTCAGTTTAGCATGAAGGACCATCATCCCCCAGGTGGAGAGGCAGGAATAGAGGCCCAGAGGGATTTGTCGGTTTGTATACAGGAGAGAGTAAGATCCAAACCAAAGCTAACTTATGGATGAGAATTTTTTCCATGACAATTTTTTCCTTTCTGTGAGAACTCCCACGAGACAATACTCTGCCTGTTGCTAGGAGGACCAGTTGCAAAGGTGGCTTGTGGTCACCATGATGCTAACGGGTCTTTTACTATTGGGGAAACATCCACTGCTGCCATGCTGAGCCTGTGAGGCTCAAACTGACAAGGCGCTAGACCTTTGTCACAACTTCCGTGCCCTCACCCCATCCTCTCCAACCCCGGACACAGCAGGAAGGCATATGGCATTTTATTAAAGTATAAGAGATTCTTGGAGTGTCATAAACACCAGTAAGTAAGTCTTAGATGGATAGTCCTATGCTCTTGGGAAGGTTATCGGTTTTAGTTACCTTTTGTGATGTGTGTGTGTGTGTGTGTGCGCGCGCGCATGCTCAGTTGTGTCTGAGTCTTTACAACCCCATGAACTGTAGCCCCCCAGGTTCCTCTGTCCATGGAATTTTCTAGGCAAGAAAACTGGAGTGAGTTGCCATTTCCTACTCCAGGGGATCTTCCAACAGGGTATTCAATTATTGTATATGAGCTAGGTCTCATTTAGTTTAAAGTGGTGGATCCAACTCAAACTGGTTTCACTGTAATCAAAAAGTCCCATTTCTAAGTCTGGCATCAGATATGGCTAGAGGCAAGAGATCAGTGTGACCATGATTCAGTTTTTCTCCATCTCTTGGCTTTTTTTGATGCTGACTCACTTCTCAGGTAAAGTCTCCCCCTGTGGATTAAAGATGACTGAAGTGGCTTCCATCAACTTCCGACTTTTGAGAATGAAGAAAGGCTATTCCTAGTATTTCCTATGGAAGCCCTGAAAATGCTGATGGACTTGGTGAGGTCATACACCCATTCTGTACCAGTCTGTGATAAGCTGATTGGTCAGGTTATGGTCACGCACTTCACATCTAGTGCTGAGGATGAACTTAACCCCTAACCAACAGCTCATGGGCTGAGAATGGAAAAGCGATGCCCCAGAAAAAAATCAGAATAAAGTCATCAGTGGAGGAGGAATGGACACTGGGCAGAACCACCACCTCTCCCCAAAATAGTACATCCCACTTTCTGTTGTCATTTTTACATTTAAGCTAATGTGACTAGAATGCTTATACCCACCTCCTTTAATAACAGAGGGAGGAAAGAATTTTCTGATTGAGTCTTCAATCCACAGCTGGCTTTAGATTCCCAGTGTTAGTCTTCTTCCTGGATTCTTGCCACAGAATTTTTGTAAACTAAACATCCATTTTCTCCAGGTCTAGGATTAGAATTCTAACTTCTTCAGTTAAAAAAAAAAATCTCATTCTCAAAACGTGTTCACCTATAATTTAGACTTTTCCTTCTCCACCATTGCCCCTACTCCAAGCATCACAGGCTGCAGTGGTGAGTCTTCCAACCTGCCTCTACTTGCTCTTGATTTCTTGGAAAGACTATTACATAATTTTCTGATTGAGTCTTCAATCCACAGCTGGCTTTAGATTCCCAGTGTTAGTCTTCTTCCTGGATTCTTGCCACAGAATTTTTGTAAACTAAACATCCATTTTCTCCAGGTCTAGGATTAGAATTCTAACTTCTTCAGTTAAAAAAAAAAATCTCATTCTCAAAACGTGTTCACCTATAATTTAGACTTTTCCTTCTCCACCATTGCCCCTACTCCAAGCATCACAGGCTGCAGTGGTGAGTCTTCCAACCTGCCTCTACTTGCTCTTGATTTCTTGGAAAGACTATTACATACAGGTGAACATCCTTTGGCCTTTTCTTCCCCACAGAGTCATTTTTTCCCTTCTTTCTCCATTGCTCCATACATGCATGCTGTCTTTGAAATAGAGACACATCCTAGGGCAATTAGAACAGGTCATTTTCAGCTTCTGCTGGAATGGAAAATAAGCACAGAATGTCACCCACTCAGCCAGTATGAATAGTGCATGCAATTATTATTGGGACTATGCCAACTACTTCAAATAAAATGAGTCTCAATCTTCCCTGTTTATGAAATCGAAAAATCAAAAGCATGTTTAGGACTTCTTGGGAGATATGCCACTTTACTTGCCTGTCCATTTTGTTTGACCAGTGGCAGGATTATTAGGGTGCCAGAATCCTAAGTGATATACTCTGTAATGAGGACAGGATTGTGAAGCTCATCCTNCCTGAGAGACAGCAGAGGTCAATAGGAAGAAGGACTTCACTTCTTTCCTTACACGGATTCAGCCAATGAAAAGTCATAGAATCTTTGTTTACCGTGGCCTTCCCAACTTCCGGTTTCTCTCTGTAAAAGCGTTCTCCTCCCTATGCTACTTAAGGATTTGCACATGGCTGGCTCTGGTTGCAAACCATTGGAATGGCAATTTTTGGCTGATTCCAAATAAACCCATCTTTGCTGGAAAAATATCTGGCAGTCTGTTTCAGGTCAACAGTTTACAAAGACCTTTCACATTCATTACCTCATCCTTCTGTTACTTTATTTTGCTTCTTCCAAGAATTTTGTGAGGATAACACAAGTATTACTCTATTTTAGGGTAAAATTGGTTTCCTGAGATGAGCTCACAAGTAATTTCAGTGCTGGCAGATGGGCAGTCACTAGACCATCTAACGATGACATATTAACTTTATGACACAGTGCATGTGTGCTAAGGCACTTCAGTCGTGTCTGACTTTGTGTGACCCTGTGGACTGTAGCCTGACAGGCTCCTCTGTCCATGGGATTCTCCAGGCAAGAATACTGGAGTGGGTTGCTGTGTCTTCTTCCAGGAGATCTTCTCCATCCAGGGATTGAACCTGAGTCTTACATCTCGTGCACTGACAGGCAGGTTCTTTACCACTAGCACCACATGGAAAGCCCTACGATACACTGCTTCATATTAAATTTATTTTTGAGTCACTAACAACTATACAAAAAAACAAGGGAAAAAGTAAATAGCTCATCTGTGAATGATAGAATCATAATAATGTTGTAGGGGAGGAATAATTTCTCCTCTGTTAGAGTTGTTAGAGTTTCTGGCTGGGCCTATGAATTAAACTGACAGAAGGCAGATCAACAGCAGAAAACATACAAGTTTTAATTATATGTTTTTTACAGGTACATGGGAGTCTTTACAAGAAAAGTGAGGCCCCAAAGAAGCAGAGTTGAATGCTTATGTATTGATTTGGCAAGTAGTAAAATTGTAAAAATGTGACTAGGCAAAGAGGGGATGCATTGGGATAGTTAAATAAGTAGAGAAATGACTAGGAAGGTGAGGGTTAGTTAAACAAAGTTTGTACAGATTTATTTCAGCATGTCCTTGATAAGGAATGTTTCTTTCCTTCTGGTAGAGAAAGGACATCTTTCCTATGGGAATTTGATCTCCTACTTTTAAGAAAAAGAAGAAAGATCATAATGTCCTTTGTGCAGTTACTGTTTTTCAAGTGCCTTTAACTCAAAATAGGCAATACACAAGAATGGCACATTTAGGGTTGGCACATTGAACCCCTTCAATGCAATATCTAACTACTGGTTTAGTTAACTATATCAGTGACTCGTTTTGAGGATGAGAGTGGAGAAATGGGTGGTGTTGGTGCAAGAGATCTAAAATATCAACTACCATAATAATAAGCATATAGATACCATTTAAAATTGATAAGTAAAAAATAGCAATACAAATCTATCAGAAGGTAAATACTAGAAGAAACAACTAAAATAGTTATCGTTGACGTAAAACTATTCAGTCAGTTCAGTTCAGTCACTCTTTGTGACTGACTCTTTGTGACCCCATTGACTGCAGCACCCCAGGCTTCCCTGTCCATCACCAACTCTGGAACGTACTCAAACTAATGTCCATTGAGTTGGTGATGCCATCCAACCATCTCATCCTCTGTTGTCCTCTTCTCCTCCTGCCTTCAATCTTTCCCAGCATCAGGGTCTTTTCCAATGTTCACATCAGGTGGCCAAAGTATTGGAGTTTCAGCTTCAGCATCAGCCCTTCCAATGAATATTCAGGACTGACTTCCTTTAGGATTGACTGTTTTGATCTTGCAGTGCAAGGGACTTTCAAGAGTCTTCTCCAACACCACAGTTAGTTCAAAAGCATCAATTCTTCAGCGCTCAACTTTCTTTATGGTCCAATTCTCACATGCATTCGTGACTGCTGAAAAAACAATAGCCTTGACTAGCTGGACCTTTGTTGGCAAAGTAATGTCTCTGCTTTTTAATATACTGTCTAGGTTGGTCATAGCTTTTCTTCCAAGGAGTAAGCATCTTTTAATTTCATGACTGCAGTAACCATCTGCACTGATTTTGGAGACCAAGAAAATAAAGTCTGTCACTGTTTCCATTGTTTTCCCATCTATTTGCCATGAAGTGATGGGACCAGATGCCATGATCTTAGTTTTATGAATGCTGAGTTTTAAGCCAATTTTTTCACTCTCCTCTTTCACTTTCATCAAAAGGCTCTTGATGAAACTATTGATAAAACTGAGCCTAAAGTGAGGCTCTTGATAAATCTATTACTGCTTTTTAAAATGTTGATTGAGACTAAGTTCAGCTTTTATAGATATTCACCATAAAACAATCTTCAGCTATGCGTAGTGTTAATCATAGTACCATTTTGCATATGCCTCTGAATTGTTTAATAATAGCTGTTAGGTACTGCAGGGAACATAGCATTTTTGCTGTCTAGAAACTGATAAATTCTTAATTATATTACACAAGCACTGCCAACATACACATATCTATATTCTACTGATCAATTTTTATACAATTTATTTATTTGAAATTGTTAGGGACGGAAAACTTTTCTTCTACCCTCTTAGTCTAATACTTGGGTTCTGAAAATTAAGTTGACAACAATCTGATTGGCAATAGAAAAAAAACCCCCACAGATTTAATTATATATATTTGTATGAGAATTCATAAAGAAATGTGACTCAAGGATGTGGTTAGAATGTGAAGTTCATATGCCATCTTAATAGGGGATAGAGAGAGACAGAGGGGAACTTATAGGAGAACAAATGACTTACAGGTAAATATAAATGAACCCTTAGGAGAATGGATGTGATATATGTTAGTTTTATGACAATGGCTGCTTAGGTGACTTCTTATCCAAGTGCTGACTTATATTGACTTTTTCTCTTTGGACAAGTTTGTGTTCTGTCTTCTTGTTTAAGCTCTCCTACACGATGGTGTGATCACTCACCTAGAGCCAGACATCCTGGAATGTGAAGTCAAGTGGGCCTTAGGAAGCATCACTACGAACAAAGCTAGTGGAGGTGATGGAATTTCAGTTGAGCTGTTTCAAATCCTGAAAAATGATGCTGTGAAAGAGCAGCACTCAATATGCCAGCAAATTTGGAAAACTCAGCAGTGGCCACAGGACTGGAAAAGGTCAGTTTTCATTCCAATTCCAAAGAAAGGCTATGCCAAAGAATGCTCAAACTACCACACAATTGCACTCATCTCACACGCTAGTAAAGTAATGCTCAAAATTCTCCAAGCCAGGCTTCAGCAATACATGAACAATGAACTTCCAGATGTTCAAGCTGGTTTTAGAAAAGGCAGAGGAACCAGAGATCAAATTGCCAACATCCGCTGGATCATGGAAAAAGCAAGAGAGTTCCAGAAAAACATCTATTTCTGCTTTATTGACTATGCCAAAGCCTTTGACTCTGTGGATCACAATAAACTGTGGAAAACTCTAAAAGAGATGGGAATACCAGACCACCTGACCTGCCTCTTGAGAAACATACATCAATATATACGTTACAATTTGATATATTATGGCAGAAAAACACTGAATTCAATGAGAAAGTCAAGAGCAGAGAAGCTTAATTTAGATAGGAAGGAGGGTCATGGAAGATCTCTCCAAGGAAATGTCTTTTGAGTTACAACCAGAAAAGGGATATGGAGAAATATTTTGGACAGAGAAAATAATACTTGCAAGGGCCCTAAAGTAGAAAGTACTTCAGAAACTGAAGGAAGGCCACTATGATAAAAGCATAGCAAATATATAAAACTGTCTCCAAGGAGAAAAGAAAGCCAGGATACGCAGAACTGAATAGTCTGCTTTGTGCCTTCTTAAAGGTGTAATGGAAGATATTAAATGATTACAATTGGAAACGATATTGTCTAATTTGTATGTTCAAAGGCTCACTCTGGCTGGTAGGAGGATGAATTGAAGACTGGCACTGGGGTGGCCCTTATGGCAGAAAGTGAAGAGGAACTAAAAAGCTTCTTGATGAAAGTGAAAGAGGAGAGTGAAAAAGTTGGCTTAAAGCTCAACATTCAGAAAACTAAGATCATGGCATCCGTTCCCATCTCTTCATGGGAAATAGACGGGGAAACAGTGGAAACAGTGTCAGACTTTATTTTTGGGGGCTCCAAAATCACTGCAGATGGTGACTGCAGCCATGAAATTAAAAGACGCTTACTCCTTGGAAGAAAAGCTATGACCAACCTAGATAGCATATTCAAAAGCAGAGACATTACTTTGCCGACTAAGGTCCATTTAGTCAAGGCTATGGTTTTTCCAGTAGTCATGTATGTGAAAGTTGGACTCTGAAGAAGGCTGGGCGCTGAAGAATTGATGCTTTTAAACTGTGGTGTTGGAGAAGTCTCTTGAGAGTCCCTTGGACTGCAAGGAGATCAGCCCTGGGATTTCTTTGGAAGGAATGATGCTAAAGCTGAAACTCCAGTACTTTGGCCACTTCATGCGAAGAGTTGACTCATTGGAAAAGACTCTGATGCTGGGAGGGATTGGGGGCAGGAGGAGAAGGGGACGACAGAGGATGAGATGGCTGGATGGCATCACGGACTCAATGGACGAGAGTCTGAGTGAACTCCGGGAGTTGGTGATGGACAGGGAGGCCTGACGTGCTGCAATTCATGGAGTCGCAAAGAGTCAGACACGACTGAGCAACTGAACTGAGCTGAACTGAACTCAGTGGGGTGGGAGGCATCAGCAAAGATACATTGATTCATCTTGAATAGTTGTATGCTTATGGGCTGCTTTTATTTTTGCTTTTAAAGATAGACATGTAAGTTAGAGTGTAAACGTGTATATGAAGCATCAACAAGATTCTCATCTAGAGAAGAGTAAGAAAAGGATCATTCTTTTCAAAGAAATAATGTCTGTCTTCATATTTTTCTTATATTTTTAAAAATAGTTTTTATTTGTTGATTTTTGGCTGTGCTGAACCTTCATTGCCTGACGGGCTTTTCTCTAGTTGCTTGAGTGGGGGCTACTCTTCCTTGTGGTGTGCCAGCTTCTTATTGTGGTGGCTTCTCTTGTTGCTGAGCATGGCTCTCTGCAGGGGATTCAGTCGTTGTAGCACATGGGCTCAGTAGTTCTGATTTCCGGGCTCTACAATGCAGCTCAGCAGTTGTGGCACACGGGGTTTCTTGCTCTGTGGCATGTGGGATTGTCCTGGACCAGGGATCAAACCCATGTCTCCTGCATTTACCACTGAGCCACCAGGGAGACCCTTTCTTATATGTTTTTAACAGGATTGTTCAGTGGATTCCTAGTTCTGGAATGCTTAAATACTCTTGTTTCTTTACCTTTATTATCCACTTAAATCCTAGATGTGCTCTTTGTTCTTGATTTGTTTCTAATTTTTTCCTTTTTTCACAGTTATTACATTTGTCCAGGGTTTTATCACCACAGGCTTCCTTCATAATTCAGTTGGTAAAGAATCTACCTGCAACATGGGAGACCCTGGGTTGATTCCTGGGTTGGGAAGATCCCCTGGAGAAGGGATAAGCTACCCACTACAGTGTTCTTGGGCTTTCCTTATGGTTTCCCTTGTGGCTTAGCTGGTAAAGAATCTGCCTGCAATGCAGGAGACCTGGGTTCGATCCCTGGGTTGGGAAGATCCCCTGGAGAAGGGAAAGGCTACCCAATGCAGTGTTCTGGCCTGGAGAGTTCCAAGGACAGTCCATGGAGTCACAAAGTCGGACACGGCTGAGCAACTTTCACTTTCACTTTATCACNATGCAGGAGACCTGGGTTCGATCCCTGGGTTGGGAAGATCCCCTGGAGAAGGGAAAGGCTACCCAATGCAGTGTTCTGGCCTGGAGAGTTCCAAGGACAGTCCATGGAGTCACAAAGTCGGACACGGCTGAGCAACTTTCACTTTCACTTTATCACCACACATGTATACTTACTACAGTATTTTCTAGCTACTATTCTTTTTATTTTCTTCAAATCACCCTATATACAGCTTCCAGAATATTTTAAATTTCTTTTTTGATTTGAACTTTCCTTTGTGTAAACTTTTTATTTTTTAAAAAAGGCTCTTTATTTCTGTAAGTTTAAAATTACTTATGGCTGAAAATTCCCCTTTGTATTAGACATACAATAAAGATTTTTGTTATATATTTCATTATTCTACTTACTAGTTCAGAAGTTCTTCACCTGGGATCCACAGATTCTTAAAGGATTGAAGGATAGAATTCAGAAAATTTGTGGATTTTTATGGGGAAAAAAATGATACCTTTATTTTCAGCAATCTCTAATTGAAAACATTTCCTTCAATTCTGAACATAGTCCATAAACCACAGTAATAATAATACTTGTAATTCTGTCACTAAAAGAAAACTCAGGTATTTCTATACCATATTACAGTCTTTTTCAGATACCTTCAAATATCATTTATATTTGTCATTATTTCAAAATTAAGATAGTCATAAGCTCTTGTTATTTAATGCATTTTAAAAGAAGCATGTCTCTATGTGAGACAGCAAAAGAGACACAGATGTATAGAACGGACTTTTAGACTCTGTGGGAGAGGGAGAGGGTGGGATGATTTGGGAGAATGGCATTGAAACATGTATACTATCAGGTAAGAAACGAATCGCCAGTCTATGTTCGATACAGGATACAGGATACAGGATGCTTGGGGCTGGTGTACGGGGATGATCCAGAGAGATGATATGGGGTGGGAGATGGGAGGGGGGTTCAGGATGGGGAACTCATGTACACCCGTGGCTGATTCATGTCAATGTATGGCAAAACCAATACAGTATTGTAAAGCAAAATAAAGTAAAAATAAAATTTTTTTAAAATAAATAAAAGGAACATGTTTATTTCTATAACATAAATTTATATCCAAAAATTTTAAGAACTATATTTTAATATAATCAGTAGCCTTTGTAATCCTATGAATTTTATTTTAAGGATTTAAAAACACTTTTCTGAGAAGGTACCGACAGGTTTAATCAACTGACAAAGATTAAGAACCTATGTTTTTGTTCCATTTATAGTGCTTGAAAAATTGTGGGCAAATAAAAATTTAAAAATACTTAAAGAAAATATTTATTTATTTATTTGTCTGGGCAGGGTCTTACTTGTGGCATGTAGGACCTAGTTTTCTGACCAGAGATTGAACCCAGGCCCCCTACATTGGGAGCTCATAGTCTTAGACACTGGATCACCAGGGAAGTGCTATCAACTATACACTTTTAAACTACAATGTTTTTCTACAGTTTTGATGATAGTCATATGTTACTACCATGTTTTTATATATACTTCTTTAGAAAAAGAAGTAACACAAAATTACATGTTTTTATAGTTTCTAAAGAATTTTAAAAAATTCTTTTCCTTTAAAGTATACTTTGTGACAAGGGAACCAAAGATTAGTTTAAGTTCAGTTTATGATATACTGATTAGATCATCCCATCCATTTTTCATGTCATAGACATGAACTTAGACAATTTAAAGTTCCTGCTACCTCTTCAGGAACTGTCTCTTAATCTGGAGCAGGTGTGAGGAATATCAATTCGAATTAGATAAAATATGAGCAATGCATTATTTTAAAGAAATGCAGTTTGTTTATTTATTCAGGTTGACTTTTTGCCCCCAAAAAGTACTGGCCAAATTGCTAATGTCTTAGGTAAAATAATTTGAATTTATATATTTATTGTTGATCAATAAAATAATTCTTACAAAGTGCTTAAAAATAGATTGTCTCATTAGCATTTGTCTTCCTTGACACTGCTGATTTTAAAATATTTACTGAATCCTTTTATGTGCAAAGATACAATCTCAGGACATTAATAATCTAATAGTTTCTTCCATAAAGCTGCCATAGCACATCACCAGCATATTACAATTTATATTCTTATAACAGATTATAATAGTTACTTAAGAATAAAAGAGAATGGTATGTGGTAATGATACAGAGTTGAAAAGATATATATTTATTAAGCATCTATATGCCATCAAGTTTCAACAGCATATTAGGGAACTTAAAAGGACAAAGAAGAGAGTGATAAACACGACAGATTGTCTCAGTTGACTAACTTTCATACAATTATATCTATTGTACATTATTAATTTACTTAGCAAACTTTTCCCCAAGATCTGCAAAGCTAAAAAAAGTAGATGAATCAAACTATATTTTCTGTTAGTACAGTAAATATATATTGATCATATCATACTTATGTCTACTGTTACAGCAGGTAAAATTAAATTGTGAGAAAGTGGTTCTTTTTTCTTGAATTGTTATAAAACAAAGAGGTCCTCTAGATTTCTGGGTAAGAAGGATAATTAGCAATCCCACAGTGATTTCCACTATTTCTTGCCATCCGTATATATCCTTGGTCACCAAAGTTGAGGCCCCAGCTTTAGAAAAAGAAGTAACACAAAATTACAAATGAATATAATCAAATTGCATTATCAATTTTTAATCTTAGATTGCTTTTCTCCTAAAGTGATTATATAAGAGAACCTATAAAGCAAAATTAGAACAACATAATATATAATAATTTCCCCAGTGCTTTCAGGCAATTTTCAAAGGTGGTTTGATAGATTTTATTGCTATATTGAACAGATTAATACCTAATTTAATACCTAGGAAAATAATATGTGTCATTACAAACCTATAAATCCTCCTGCTTCTGCAGAGAATGAGTTTTATTATATTTTCCAAGGCCCCGTCTTGAAGTATTTTTGTATAACAGGATCAAAGGCAATGACTTCCTATCAAACTTCAATTTCTTCAGAGTGTCATGTAGAAATATTTTGAGAGATCACTAGGCAAAAGGCATAGGACACGGGTTTTCTAAAAGAGTAGCTCTCAAACACCGTTTTGAAGTGGAGCTCAGACTTGTTTACAGTTAAAGCTGTAAAAAAAGAATGGAATATGCTACCTTGGGAGGAGATGAGCTCCCTGGCACTGGAAGTGTTCAATCAGAGGTTTACAAAACTTGTTAGAGATGTTGCTAGAGGGGGAATTTCTGGGTCAGATAAGGGAAGGGTTAGAGGAGATCAATGGTTCATGACTTTAACATTTCACGGACTTTAAGAATTTCAAAAACTTTTGAAGATTGACATAAAGTTATCAGTTTTTAAATTAGCAAGTACTAGACATTAAAAAGAAACACTCTTTATTATCACCATCATATTGTAAAAAAAAGGAAATTTTAACACCAAACATAAAACTTAAGGGGACATAATCTCTAAGGATAGTCCTTTGAATCAAATAAATTTAGATTTATGAAAGATTCACCAAAATATTTTTTTCTCCCTTTTTCACATACTAGTGAAAAAAATTGACAAAATCCTTGCAAGAGAAATGACTTGTGAGGTTCTTTATTATTCTGAGATTTTATAATTATGTAATTATAATTATACAGATAATTATAATATGAGGCAAAATTCATACTCTGTATGAACTGTACTATAACTAGCATACAAATAAAAGCATAGAATACTGTGATTTTATTTGAAGAGCAGCAAGGAATTCAGTTGAAAGGAAAATTAAATGTCCTTAGGAAACCAGTGGGAAAAAAAGATAGAAGGTTGGTTTGGGGCCATGTTGTACAGAGCATAGAACAGCAGACTGAGGAACTTGCTTAACTCCCTAGGCAAAGGGAAGTTGTTGCAAATTTTTGCTCAGTACTCAAAGGAAGATTGCGTTTTTGCCTGCAGTGGAGAAACTAAGACATGCTGGCTCATTGGAAAAAGACAAGTGGCATAATTTAAAGGAGCTGTTCTTCAACAGGCCTTAAATGTCCTATGTATCAGCCACTCACTGGACAATCTTCAGGTGTTATTTCTCTCTCTCTCCTACCATTTAACACAGTTGTCTACTCTCATGTCAGGCTTCCCTTGTGGCTGAGGTGGTACAGAATCCACCTGCAATGCAGGAGACCTGGGTTCAATTCCTAGGTTGGGAAGAAACCCTGGAGAAGGGAAAGGCTACTCACTCCGGTATTCTGGCCTGGAGAATTCCATGGACTGTATGGTCTATGGTGTCACAAAGAGTAGGACACAACTGTGATTTTCACTTTCACTACTCTCACCTCACTTTCCTCTTGGCTTTAAAATACTACTGTGCCGGGGGCCAGCGTGAGGAACTCAGCCCATGGCAAAGGTCATGAGGAAGGAGGCTTCGGCATACGCAAAGGCGTCATCAAGCCTCAGGAGACCCCCTGTTCCCGAGCATCTACCCCAAAACCAGAGTCTGTTTTCTGCTCTCACCTACACCTTTGACCTTCCAGGGAGCTCTCCCCCATAACCGTTTCTCTCGGAGAAGGAGTAAACATGCAGCTCCAAGTCAATAAAAATTCCTGGGCGTGACAAGAGTGTTTCAGCTTACGAACTCTGAAGGTTATCTAGCCCACCTGTATAGGTTCGTCTGGCTGCATGTGATGGTTTACAGCCCCCCAACCATGAGAGGCATGAGATGTTTTAGACTTACTAAAGGCAAATTCTTGTGGGAAGTTAGAAATTATTAGTATAGTGGGTTGATTGAGAATTATATTGGTGAAGGGTTTTTTCATTTGTTGTGTCAATAATTGCTGCTAATTCCCTGCCCTGGGTGGGACAAGGGTGTCTCAGGTCAAACCTCTCTGCTGACAGACTAGCTTGTGTGACAACCTCTCAACCATAAACAGCACAGAGAGTTTGGAGTATTAGCATAGGGCTTTTCTCATTGTTGAGTCAATGATTGCCGCCAGGCCTCCATATCCTTAGGCACCTGGGAATATATTAATCAATGTATTTGGAATATAAAAAAGGAAATACAGTAGTTTTTAAGGTTAGCAATACTAGACTTTTTGAGTTAATGAATTTTCTCTTTTGTTATAGATCACTGTACTTTGTTATAAATCACTGTGTCCTTGCTATGTAAAAATGTAACTTTATCACTATCTTAAGACTAAGTAGATCTTAAGGGGAACATTGGTGAAAGGATTTTCATTTGTTGGGCTGATGTTTGCTGCTAAATCTCCATATTCCCTGCCCTTATAATGAATATAACTAGCATATAGGAGAAATAAGTATTAACCTTTAAGCATATAGGAGAAATAAGAATTAACCTTTAAGATTAATCATGTTAACCTTGGGTTAAATAAATTCCTTTCTTGATTGTAACTCACTACACCCTCACCCTATAGGAATGCAACTTTATTTGGAGGGTGGTGCCTGGTTTAAGAAAAAACACCCTTGGAAAAAATAAGTTTTTTGGTTATCAGAAAGAAAGGATCATAAAATGTCAGCGAGCCTTATGGCAAGAAGATGATGTAAAAACCCCTAAGACCTTTTTTTATGTAAAGCACCTGACTTTGATAAAGGTCAGGACTGCTGACCCCCACGTGACTCTGTATTCATCCCTATATGTAACAAAAGGTATATAAGAAAATCGGAAAAATAAAGAAATGGGTTCAGTTTCTGGAAAGACTGACTCCCCCATGTCGTTCTTTTTTACCTCGTTTTTCCAGCTGAATTCCCATCTGGAGCATGGATGCTATTCCATGTAAACCAAGTTATTCAGCCTCTTTTTCTCCACTAATATTTCCTACTACACTATCCATTTCTAATCTCTCTACCTGTAATTAATTATGTATTTTCCAAGGACGCCGTCCGTCCCCACCTTCGAATTCCCTGGATCCACCGGGGCTCGACCCCGGCACTACTGTATCCTGATTTTCTCTCCTCTCTCTGATCACTCTTTCTTAAACTCTCTTATGGGCTTTTTTTTTTTTTTTGCCTCACCACAGGCTTCTCTGGTGGCTCAGTGGTAAAGAATCTGCCTGCCAAAGCAGGAGATGCAGGAGACACAGGTTTGATCCCTGGGTCAGGAAGATCCTCTGGAGTAGGAAATGGCAACCCACTCCAGTATTCTTGCCTGTGAAATCCCATGGACAGAGGAGCCTGGAGGGCTACAGTCCAAAGGGTCCCAAAGAGTCGGACACGTCTGAGCGACTGAGCACCCACGTCACACACATGTCTTGGAGGAGCTCAGTTCTCTGGTCAGGGATTCAGCCAGGGCCCTGCAGTGAACACCAGGTTCTAACCACTGGACCTCCAGAGAACTCACTGGGCTCCTTTTTTTGATTCCTTTCATGTATTGCCAGTCCCGTTTAAAATTCTTGGATGCCTCCCTAATACCTTGAGAATAAAATCCAAACTCCACTGTCACCTCTCATCAATGGATGCAGGTTTTCAGTATCCAGTTCGATAAGCAAAAGCAATAATAAACTCTGGCTAAGCTATTATTAGTATCAGTAGCCACCACTTGTTGAGCACTTACTCTGTGTTAAGTAGCTTAACATATATTATCTCATTTAATCATCCTATGAGGTAGGTATATTATCTTCTTTTTACTAAAGAAAAAAACAGGCAGAGGTAAAGTGGCTTGCCCAAAGTCATGCAGGTGGTTAACTGCAAAGCAAGGGTTCAAATCTAGGCTTTTATGCCAAAGCCTATACTAACTTTTAAACTATCCTTTTTTCTACATTCTTCCTGTGAGTGAGATAGTATAGGGAATGAAATTCAAACCAGAACATCCAGGATCTTTTTACTGTCTAAAAAATAGGTAAAAATTTTAGATAACCTGAGTTTAGACTTAAGTTCTGGTAATGAAAGTTGAGTGGAGGCTCTTATGACTAGTAATATGAACTTAGTCAGCGAGTTCGAGCAGTCCCTGATCCCATTCAATATCCCAGACCCCATTCAATATCCAATTCAATTCAGTCCCAGTCCAAGAGAAGGTCAACTGGCCCAACTTTGTAAAACATCCAGACCTCTTTTTGGCTAAGTACTGCTAACTCTGCTTTTAAAAATACAGCTGATTAAAAACCTCAAGCTAGATAAATATTTGAGGACAAATTTTTGTCTTCAGAACTGTGCAAGATCAGTTCCAAATGTTCATTTCAGTCCTTACCAAGTTGTTTACTTTTATTAACTCTATAGACCTTTCATGCAAACTGTTCAACTTTGGGCAAATTTCTTAATTCTCTCAGTATCATGAGCTTCCTATTCTGTGTTATGGGGATAAAATGCCTATCTCATGGATTACCTTAGAAATTAGATGAGAAAAATGTATTTAAAGTGCTTGCACAGTGTTTGCAGTAAATACTCAACAAGTAGAGATGGCTATTTTTGTCTTTATCCAAGTATAAGTCCATCTGATTGGACTCAAAGGGGAATCCATCCCCTTTAAAAATATGTAGTGCTTTTCCTAGGGTGACTAATAGTTCCATATTGCCTAGGATTGTCCTGGTTTTAAAAATAAAATCCTATGGACTTCCCTGGTGGTGCAGTGGATAAGAATCCCCTGACCAATGCAGGGGACATGGGTTTGATCCCTAGTCTTGGAAGATTCCACATACTGCAGAGCAGCTAAGCCTGTGTGCTGCAACTACTGACGCTCAGGTGCCTAGAGGCTGTGCTTCACATTGCAATGAGAAGCCTGCACACCGCAAGGAAGAGAAGCCCCCGCTCACTGCAAGAAGAGAGAGCCCATGTAGGGCAATGAGGACCCAGCACAGCCAAAAGTAAAGTAAATAGGTAATAATAAAGAAATAACACTTAAAAAATCATAGAGTCTTGTGGTCTGGGAAACGTCTTGATAACACAACAGGGTGTTTGGTCCCTCTACTTTCTCCCTGCATACTACAGACACTAACTTACCAGAAATTCCTTCTAAAATACATGCTGATTTCCTTTCTAACAAATTACAGCTTTGAACTTTCTAGGCTGTGCCAGACACTACTCTAGGCATTAGGATTATGTAGGTAAACAAGGTAGGCAAAGTCTTTTTAAAGCCTGTATACATTCTACAAGGGAAACATACAATAATCAAAGAAATATGTAGTATGATATAAGTACCATAAAGAACCTGGAGAAGGGAATGGCTACCTACTCCAGTATTCTTGCCTAGAGAATTCTATCAACAGAGAAGCCTGGTGGGCTATAGTCCATGGGGTTCCAAAGAGTTGGACGTGACTGAGCGACTAAAACTGTCACCTTCTTTCAGTATAAAGAAAAATAAATGGTAAGGGATGCAGAGTGCTGGGAGTCAGGGCTATATTTTATTTTCATTTAATTTTATTCTTTGGCTGTGCCACATAGCTTGCAGGACGTTAGTTCCCTGGCCAAGTATCAAACGTGGGCAAGTAGTGAAAGCACCGAGTCCTAACCACTGGGCTGCCGTGGACTTCCCCAGGGCTACATTTTAGATAATATAGTCAGAGGATGCTTATCTGAGGAAATATTTGAGCAAAGACCTAAGTAAAGTGAAGGTACAAGTGATGCAAAGGCCTGGGAAAAGAGCTGGGGATAATCTTGGTATGTCTGAGAAACAGCAACAAGTCTAATGTACCCAAAGCTGAGTGAGAGAGGAGAAAGGAGTTGGAGAGGTGGTTGGAGAGGCAGGTTGAGTCCAGATAATGTTATGCTTTACTTATCACGGGTTTTATTCTGAGTGTAAAGCAAGCCATGAGAGGGATTAGAGTAGAAGAGTAATAAAATTTGGTTTTTGATTTAAAAAAGATCATTCTGGCTACTATGTAGAGGATTGACTATAGGCAAAAGAGAGGGAAAGTGACTATCAGTTGGGAGATTACTGCAGTAGACCAAGAGAGATGCACAGTGGCTTGAACTAGAGGGGTAACAGTAGAGGTACTGAGAAGTAATAAGATTTGGGGTAATTTAGTGATGGTAGAAGTGACAGGATTTGCTGATAGATTAGATGTAGGATATCATATGAAGAAAGAAGAGATGGCTCTAATGTTTCGGCCTGGAGTAAATGCTGTTGGCATTTACCAAGATGGAGGAAATTGGGGCAGTAGCAGAGAGTCAAGAGTTCTATTTTGAACATGTTAAATTAAAGAGGCCTAGAGACACTCCAGTGTTCTTGCCTGGAGAATCCCAGGGACGGGGAAGCCTGGTGGGCTGCCGTCTATGGGGTCGTACAGAGTCGGACATGACTGAAGCGACTTAGCAGCAGCAGCAGCAGCAGAAACACACAGGTGAAGAGGTCAAATGGTAGACAGTTGGACATGGAGTCTAACACTCAAGTTATAAAGGTAAGAGTCCTCAGCACATACATGATGTTTAACACCATGAGGCTAAATGAGATCATCTGAAGAGTGAGCTGAGAGAGATGGGGAACTGAGGTCTAATGTTTAGAAGTAAGAAGTAAAAAAAGGAACTAAGGAACTCAAGAGACTGTGAAGTAGAGTAGGAGGAAAGCCAGAAGAATGCGGTCCTCTGGAAGTTAAATAAAGAGTTTCAGAATGGAGAGAGAAATTATACATCAAACGTTAAGAGGGCAGGTAAGATGAGACTTGAAAACTGTTTAATGAGGCAAGATGGAGGTGAGGGGCAATCTGGGCAAGAGAGATTTCAGGTGAAATGGTGTAATAAATACCTGTCTTGAGTTATAAATCAATAAGCACATTCTTAATCTCTTTATATAGAAATTTCTAAGAAAAATCACTAGGTTGCAACTTTTTTCCTTTTAAATCTTATTTCAGCCTTTGATTCCATTGAGAAGAGGCAGTATGTATGAATTTAATATAGATTCTTATGATGTTTCCTGTAAAACATGTACCCTAACTCTACATTGAAAGTCAGGATCTCTTGAAAGATCAGACAAGTTTTCAGTGAGGGAAAATGGAGTATTCTTTTTTTTCTAGCTTATATTTTAATAACTTAAGATAAAGAGGAGTCATTTCTGTACCCACCCCCAACCCACTCCATCAACTTACTGCATTACCTAGAAGCCCATCTATTCCACAACTGTTTATCTTAGAGAGGTCACCAAGTATTGCTTCAAGGCATTCTGGATACTTAGTTTTTGGTGTGTATGTTTACATGAGTGTGTGTATGTGAACACATGTGTGTTTAAAGATCTATTGGGCACATAGTTAATACCTTTAATTTTCCTGGGTCAAAGTTGTCTTATGACCAATAACTGTGGAGCCTCCATTTCTCATTGATCTGCATATTAAATAAAACTCCTCCCTTTTTTTTGCAAAGACAATCTTGGTCCATCTTGAGGGCAGTCTGACCAATGTGTCCTTGTCAGGCTCCTAAATTTTTCTAAGTTCATAGCAGTTGTATCTCTAGTTCAGCTAGCTTTCTAAATTTATAGATCTGCCCATCATTGGCAACATAGACTATCCAAATAACTAAGGATCTTCTTAGGTAGTTTAACCTCAAAAATCTCTAGTGCCAAATATTTAGGGAGATGTCCCTGAAGAAATATGTAGTTCATCATTCTTCACTTATATGCTCTAGTTTTATTCCTGGATTCAGTCAAACCATTGGGGAGTTTATAATCAGGTATTTTGCATTATTTTGGGTCCCATAAAATAATTTTTACTCAAGTATGTTTTGGTATTAAGTCATTTATGTATATTGCTAGACATTATGAAAACATTCTGTAAAACTTATAACTGCATTTACATTGGGATATTGGTGAGGGCATAGTTTTCTATATCAGATCATATTCTCTTAATAGGAATTTAAAGGAGGAATAATAAAAAAAAAACTATGATTTATTATACATGATCTGTGCCAGATACTATGTGATAAATGTTTTACATACATTATCTTGTTTAATCCTTATGTAATCTTGAGACTATTATTTCCATTTTACAAATGGGAAAACTGAAATTTATTCAAGATATTAAATAAGATGTTAAATAACCTGCCTAAGGTCGTACAGACAGTAAATTCTAAGTAAGGTCTCCCTGAATTCAAAGCTAATGCTTTTATTTATTATGCTATACTGCATTATAAAAAGGAGTTAAATACTCGTATTCAGAAAGAGAGAAAAATTCAGGGACAGTGTTATATATATACACCAAAAAGATTAAGCAGAAACAACAGGAAAATAAAAAAAAAGAAGAGGCCAATTAGAGGAAGACTTTCACATTCTTTTACTGAAGGTTAACTTGGTATCATTGGAAATCACATAGAATCTAACCTTTCAGGAGAGCATTAAGAACAAGTTTGATGATATTAAGAGGGCTTTGTTTGAGTAAACCTCTGTGGAGCCTGGAATTCACGATTATGTCCAATCTGTCTTTATTGGGCCAACAATTGTTGTGGTTGTTCATAACTTTTTCCCTTCCTATCTCACATCTCTTTCTCACAGGCTGCAGTTCTCTCAACTCACTAACTTTCTCTCCGTTCTGGACTTTGGCACATTTACCTTCCTCTGTTCTGGTTACCCTTCTTTGTCTGGCTATTTCTTTCTCCTCCTTCAAGATTCAGTCAAATAATCCGGCTAAAAGGCCTTCTCAGACTCCCCAGGCCAGGCCAGGCACTGTTCTGTGCTTCCACTGCAGTGGACGCATACCCCCATCCTAGCATTTGTTACATTCCATTGGGAGGGTCACGTGTATCTGCCTGTTTCCTTGACTCTACGTTTTAGAGCATGAGTATCTTGAGGGATATTTTTTTTATAATTTTTTAAAGTTGCTCAGTCATGTCTGACTCTTTGCAACCCCATTGACTCTATAGAGTCCATGGAATTTTCCAGGCCAGAATACTGGAGTGGGTAGCCTTTCTCTTTTCCAGAGGACTCTTTTCAACCCAAGAATCGAACTGCATTAGGAAATCACATAGAATCTAACCTTTCAGGAGAGCATTAAGAACAAGTTTGATGATATTAAGAGGGCTTTGTTTGAGTAAACCTCTGTGGAGCCTGGAATTCACGATTATGTCCAATCTGTCTTTATTGGGCCAACAATTGTTGTGGTTGTTCATAACTTTTTCCCTTCCTATCTCACATCTCTTTCTCACAGGCTGCAGTTCTCTCAACTCACTAACTTTCTCTCCGTTCTGGACTTTGGCACATTTACCTTCCTCTGTTCTGGTTACCCTTCTTTGTCTGGCTATTTCTTTCTCCTCCTTCAAGATTCAGTCAAATAATCCGGCTAAAAGGCCTTCTCAGACTCCCCAGGCCAGGCCAGGCACTGTTCTGTGCTTCCACTGCAGTGGACGCATACCCCCATCCTAGCATTTGTTACATTCCATTGGGAGGGTCACGTGTATCTGCCTGTTTCCTTGACTCTACGTTTTAGAGCATGAGTATCTTGAGGGATATTTTTTTTATAATTTTTTAAAGTTGCTCAGTCATGTCTGACTCTTTGCAACCCCATTGACTCTATAGAGTCCATGGAATTTTCCAGGCCAGAATACTGGAGTGGGTAGCCTTTCTCTTTTCCAGAGGACTCTTTTCAACCCAAGAATCGAACTGCATTGCAGGGGGATTCTTTACCAACTGAGCTATCAGGGAAGCACCACCACTCCCACCCCCACAAAAAAAAAAATCTTGAAGGATGATAGAGAAAGGCTGTATTTTTCATTGTCTAACACTATACTTGGTGCATGGTAGGTGCTCAATATATGTTTGTTGAATCAATGTATGAAATGAAGATATAAACAGGAGCAAGAGACTATTCTACCCCTGAGGAGTTTATATTTTAGTGAATGGAGCATTTGCTAAATGCTATAATAGAATTCATAAAGCATTGCTAGAGCTTAGAAGTTAGAGAAACAATTCTGAGTTAATGAATGGGGTATGGAGAAGATAACATTCAGGGTAGGTTTTGAAGAATAAACAGAATTTTAATAAGTTTTTTAAAATAATTTTAAAAATAATAAGTGATTTGTTAAAGATGATTTCAAAAATACATAAAGGGAGACAAAAACAACCTTTTTATTTTTTGCTCTGCCACAAGGCATTTGGGATCCTAGTTTTTTCCTTAGCCGTGCATGGCATGTAGGATCTTAGTCCCTGACCAGGGTTGGAACCAACATCCCCTGTAGGGGAAGCATGGAGTCTTAACTCACTGGACTGCCAGGGACGTCCCCAAGACAACCATCATTAACATTTGGTATAATTCTTTCTGGTCCTTTAATATAATATATATCATAGAAATGAGCTATAAACTTAATACTTATGCTGAATATTGTATTTATATGTATTTTTCCATGTAAACATGTATTCCAAGTATTTTATTCAGTTATTGATAATTATTTCAAAAAATATAATTTCTAATATATGGGCTGATTATACCATAATTTATTTAATACCAGCTATTTTTAGGTATTTCTGGTTGCTTACTAGTTTTCACTATTAAAGAAAAAAATGCTACACTTACATAAATCAGGTATGAAGTTTTCCCAAAATTCAGGATTATTTTCTTCATATACATTCCAAGAAATGGAAATAATTGGATGAAGAATATGAACAGTTAGAAAGTTCTTGATTCATATTATCAAATTGCTTTCAAGAGGGATTGTAAAACTTTTACAATCCTTCCACCAGAATGTATGAGGGTGCCCATTTGATCACAGACAGTGGGGTTTCTATAGGCAGCAATGAGCTTTAAGGGCATTTCAGAAAGATGAAATGGCATAAGTAACAAATTAGAAATAGCTAAGTGTCTCTACATTTAGGGAATGATGAGAAAGTGATTCACTGTGGCCAGAATGTGAGTACGGGTACATGAAAATATAGTGGAAGAAACGTCTAGAAGGCTATGCTTGAAGTCACTTAGTGGAGACCCTTGAATGACTGGCCAGAAGTTTAGGCTTTATTTTGATGAAAATGGTGGACTATTTAGAATTGACCATAGGTTTGGATGATACATATTTTAAGAAGATATTTCCACAGCTGAGTGAATTGAATCTGAATTAAATAATGTCATTAGCAAAGGAAAAGAGAAAACCCATATAAAGTGTGATCAGAGGCCTGAAGGACAGGGCTGTGTGGGTTTAGGAAGAGAAGGAAGAACACAAGATGATACCAAGGCTTTGATAATCTGAAGATGGTAATGTATTACTAAAAACAGAGAATAATTTTCCCTTGAGTTTATTCTAAAATCTAGATATATTATATCATGATGTATTATATTTTGTTGTTCTAATTCTCGTGTGGGCTATGAGCCCTTACAGAATAGGATCTAATTTTCCTATTTCCATGGCCTAGATACTATCTCATTGTAAGATGCCTAGTAAATGCTTGTTAAATTAGCAAGTGCTGAGAAGAGGTTTTGAATTAAAACTCTAAAAGATGTATGATTTTCAAGAAGAAACTTCAGCAGAGAAGAGAATTTAGCATACCTACTGTAGGGAGTAAATAAGATATATAGAAGTGAAAGAATTGCTCCATTTTAAAAAGCTATCACTAGTTTGGACCCAAGCTGATTAGTGCTGTGAATAGGTTTTAAATGAATCAAGATATTAATCACTTCAACTATTTCCCAAAGGGCCATGCAAAGACTACCATCTTCTTTGTGAGCCACAGGTGGAAAAGATAGAAAAGTACCTTTTTGTTTATTTATGATTTGTAGACTATGTATTTTCTGTAAAAATCTGAGGGCTGCTGGGGTTGAATTATTTAACTTAAATGCAGAGTACATCATGCAAAATGCTGGGCTGGATGAAGCACAAGTTGGAATCATGATTGCCCGGAGAAATATCAATAACCTCAAATATGCAGCTGACACCACCCTTATGGCAGAAAGTGAAGAGGAACTAAAGAGCCTCTTGATGAAAGTGAAAGAGGAGAGTGAAAAATATGGCTTAAAACTCAACATTCAAAAAACTAAGATAATGGCATCTGGTCCCATCACTTCATGGCAAATAGATGGGGAAACAATGAAAACAGTGTCAGACTTTATTTTGGGGGGCTCCAAAATCAGTGCAGATGGTGACTGAAGCCATGAAATTAAAAAACACTTGCTCCTTAAAAGAAAAACTATGACAAACTTAGACAGCTTATTAAAAAGCAGAGATATTACTTTGCCTACAAAGATCTGTCTAGTCAAAGCCATGGTTTTTCCACTAGTCATGTATGGATGTGAGAGTTGGACCATAAAGAAAACTGAGCGCTAAATAATTGATGCGTTTGAACTGTGGTGTTGGAGAAGACTGCTAATGCATGTATTGAGGGGCTGTTGGGTGCCACATACTATGCTAAGAATTCAAAGACACAACATAATCTCTGCCCTAGAGGCATATATAGAATACCTGGGTGATAGTTAGGTAAATGAACAATTTAAATATATTGTGTAAAATACCCTAGAATGCAAAGGACACTTTATTTGCATAGGAAAAAAAAAAAAGACACTTTGCCCAGCCCAAGGATTTAGGGAAAACTTTCCGGTATAGATAATGACTAAGCTGGTTTTGAAGGAAAAGAAGGAATAAACCAAGTGAGGAAAAGGGATATTGCAGGCAGAGGGACCAAAACAAGCAAGATATGAAGATATTGAAGATAAAATGATATGGATAGGAACTGTAACTGTGTATGTATCAATAATCTAGAATGAAAAGTGTGAGACAAACTGCCAGGAACTGAGGCAGACAGACAGGTAGGGACCAAACATAGGTGACTTGTCTTTTCTACTCAGGAACACTCATCTCACACTGACTGGTTCTAAGAGATAAAATTCTAAACTTATAGTCTACACAAACCAGATTGAAAGCAGTATAAGGGACAGATTTAAGAGTAAAGGAGACCTGGGTATAAATCCTGAAAAAGCAAAAACACTAATTCAAAAAGATACATGCACCCCAATATTCATAGCATATTTTCAGTTGCCAAGACATGGAGACCACCTAAATGCCCATCAACAGATGATTTCCATGTGGTGCTAGTAGTAAATAACCTGTCTTGCCAATGCAAGAGACCAAAGAGATGTGGGTTTGATCCATGGGTTGGAAAGTTCCCTTGGAGGAGGAAATGGCAACCCACTCCAGTTTTCTTGCCTGGAGAATCCCATGGACAGAGAAGCTGGGCAGGCTACAGGCCATAGGGTCTCAAGAAGTGGGACACGACTGAAGCAACTCAGCAATCAAGAATATATGTATAATGGAATACTATTTAATCATAAAAAAGAATGAAATTTTATCATTTGCAGCAACATGGGTAGACTTGGAGGACATTATGCTGAATGAAATAAGTTAGCCAGAGAAAAATAAATACTATATGATATCACTTAAATGTGTAACCTAAAAAATACAATAAACAAATGAGTATAACATAAAAGAAGTAGACTCACAGATACTGAGAACAAAGCAGTGGCTTTCCATGGGGGTGTGGGTGGTACTAACTAGTGGGTGTAAGACAGACTCAAGGATGTATTACCCCAACTGGGGAACATAGCTGATAGTCTGTAAAAACTATAAATGGAAAGTAACTTCTCAAAATTGTACAAAAGAATTTTTAATTTAAAAAAAATGGTTTTTAAATAAAGGAGCCCAGCTAGAAAGCTACAGGGATAGTCCAGCAAGAGATCTCTGAACTAGAGCAATAAATAGAAGAAGTGGAGAGGGAACAGGATCAAGACCAGACATGACAGAAAATCAATTTGCCTTATTGCTTGATTAGTTCTGGCTAGAGCAATAAATAGAAGAAGTGGAGAGGGAGCAGGATCAAGGCCAGACATGACAGAAAATCAATTTGCCTTATTGCTTGATTAGTTCTGAAGGATCTAAGACAAATTCATAGTATCTAACGGGGTAACTATGTTGTGTTGTGTTGCCTTTGAGTGAGATGGGAAGTTCTGAAAAGGAACAAAATGGTGGGGAGGGTACGGGGTTCCCTGGACATATTAAGTTTGGAGAAATTAAGATACAGAGAAGTGCCTGTGTCCAGATACCAATTTTAATTAAATATACATTAAAGTATGAGTACATTACCTGTTTTTCACAAGCCAGTAGTCCTTCCCATTAAGGTTACCATAGCCCACCACTAGTACACCATGATTTACATTCTGAGTACAGGAGGGGTCATAGTAGACACCTGAGAAAAACACATGGGTAAAGAAAAAGAGTAAGTGGCGTGTGACACTGTCTTGTTAGCCTGTTTTGGATATATGTGAGGAACATATACTCTCATGTTTAAACTATTTAAAGTTCATGATTCTTTGCCCTCAATGCTATAGTTGTCACAACTGGGTTTTTCTATTGTTTGCTTTTTGGTTTCACAAAGTTTGGCATCAAGTTAATCACAGTTCCTTCAGAAAGTTCCTTTGATGAAATGCCATCTTTTCCACTTAAAAAAAATTATCTTTTTGGCTGTGTTGTGTCCCAGTTGTAGCCCATGGGATCTTTTGTTGGGGTGCACAGACTCTCTAGTTTTGGTTCACGGGCTTAGTTGCTCCATGGCATGTGTAATCTTAATTCCCCCACCAGGGGTCAAACCCATGTCTTCTGCATGGCAAGGAAGATTCTTAAACCATTGGACCACTGGGGAAGATCTCTAATTTTCTTTTAACTTATATTATTGTATTTCTTTGAATATATTCCTAAATTGTTATGCATTTTCATCCTTTACTGAATTAAATGATCTTTAAGGTGAGGCTTTAAAACAAGATGATAACCTTCTGGTTTGTTTAGTCTGATGTTCTGTGCTTAGTGGGCGGCCTCCAGGTACTCTGCTGTGCTGTCCCTACACTCCACAGTGGACCCGGAGGCTAGGCGCTCAGGCTCTGGACTCAGGCAGCACAGTTCTCATTCCAGCTGACCACCTGCAGACTGTATGACTTTAGGTAGGTTAACCTGTCTAAGACGTGTTTTTTTCATCTGTAAATAGGGTTATTATAAAGATTAAGGGGCTTCCCAAGCGGTACTAGTGGTAAAGAATCCACCTGCCAATGCAATATTATATCATGATGTATTATATTTTGTTGTTCTAATTCTCGTGTGGGCTATGAGCCCTTACAGAATAGGATCTAATTTTCCTATTTCCATGGCCTAGATACTATCTCATTGTAAGATGCCTAGTAAATGCTTGTTAAATTAGCAAGTGCTGAGAAGAGGTTTTGAATTAAAACTCTAAAAGATGTATGATTTTCAAGAAGAAACTTCAGTAGAGAAGAGAATTTAGCATACCTACTGTAGGGAGTAAATAAGATATATAGAAGTGAAAGAATTGCTCCATTTTAAAAAGCTATCACTAGTTTGGACCCAAGCTGATTAGTGCTGTGAATAGGTTTTAAATGAATCAAGATATTAATCACTTCAACTATTTCCCAAAGGGCCATGCAAAGACTACCATCTTCTTTGTGAGCCACAGGTGGAAAAGATAGAAAAGTACCTTTTTGTTTATTTATGATTTGTAGACTATGTATTTTCTGTAAAAATCTGAGGGCTGCTGGGGTTGAATTATTTAACTTAAATGCAGAGTACATCATGCAAAATGCTGGGCTGGATGAAGCACAAGTTGGAATCATGATTGCCCGGAGAAATATCAATAACCTCAAATATGCAGCTGACACCACCCTTATGGCAGAAAGTGAAGAGGAACTAAAGAGCCTCTTGATGAAAGTGAAAGAGGAGAGTGAAAAATCTGGCTTAAAACTCAACATTCAAAAAACTAAGATAATGGCATCTGGTCCCATCACTTCATGGCAAATAGATCTGTCTCTTATACACATCTAGATGTGTATAAGAGACAGGTCCATGGGGTCGCACAGAGGCTGACACCACTGAANGGAGAGTGAAAAATCTGGCTTAAAACTCAACATTCAAAAAACTAAGATAATGGCATCTGGTCCCATCACTTCATGGCAAATAGATGGGGAAACAATGAAAACAGTGTCAGACTTTATTTTGGGGGGCTCCAAAATCAGTGCAGATGGTGACTGAAGCCATGAAATTAAAAAACACTTGCTCCTTAAAAGAAAAACTATGACAAACTTAGACAGCTTATTAAAAAGCAGAGATATTACTTTGCCTACAAAGATCTGTCTAGTCAAAGCCATGGTTTTTCCACTAGTCATGTATGGATGTGAGAGTTGGACCATAAAGAAAACTGAGCGCTAAATAATTGATGCGTTTGAACTGTGGTGTTGGAGAAGACTGCTAATGCATGTATTGAGGGGCTGTTGGGTGCCACATACTATGCTAAGAATTCAAAGACACAACATAATCTCTGCCCTAGAGGCATATATAGAATACCTGGGTGATAGTTAGGTAAATGAACAATTTAAATATATTGTGTAAAATACCCTAGAATGCAAAGGACACTTTATTTGCATAGGAAAAAAAAAAAAAGACACTTTGCCCAGCCCAAGGATTTAGGGGAAACTTTCCAGTATAGATAATGACTAAGCTGGTTTTGAAGGAAAAGAAGGAATAAACCAAGTGAGGAAAAGGGATATTGCAGGCAGAGGGACCAAAACAAGCAAGATATGAAGATATTGAAGATAAAATGATATGGATAGGAACTGTAACTGTGTATGTATCAATAATCTAGAATGAAAAGTGTGAGACAAACTGCCAGGAACTGAGGCAGACAGACAGGTAGGGACCAAACATAGGTGACTTGTCTTTTCTACTCAGGAACACTCATCTCACACTGACTGGTTCTAAGAGATAAAATTCTAAACTTATAGTCTACACAAACCAGATTGAAAGCAGTATAAGGGACAGATTTAAGAGTAAAGGAGACCTGGGTATAAATCCTGAAAAAGCAAAAACACTAATTCAAAAAGATACATGCACCCCAGTATTCATAGCATATTTTCAGTTGCCAAGACATGGAGACCACCTAAATGCCCATCAACAGATGATTTCCATGTGGTGCTAGTAGTAAATAACCTGTCTTGCCAATGCAAGAGACCAAAGAGATGTGGGTTTGATCCATGGGTTGGAAAGTTCCCTTGGAGGAGGAAATGGCAACCCACTCCAGTTTTCTTGCCTGGAGAATCCCATGGACAGAGAAGCTGGGCAGGCTACAGGCCATAGGGTCTCAAGAAGTGGGACACGACTGAAGCAACTCAGCAATCAAGAATATATGTATAATGGAATACTATTTAATCATAAAAAAGAATGAAATTTTATCATTTGCAGCAACATGGGTAGACTTGGAGGACATTATGCTGAATGAAATAAGTTAGCCAGAGAAAAATAAATACTATATGATATCACTTAAATGTGTAACCTAAAAAATACAATAAACAAATGAGTATAATATAAAAGAAGTAGACTCACAGATACTGAGAACAAAGCAGTGGCTTTCCATGGGGGTGTGGGTGGTACTAACTAGTGGGTGTAAGACAGACTCAAGGATGTATTACCCCAACTGGGGAACATAGCTGATAGTCTGTAAAAACTATAAATGGAAAGTAACTTCTCAAAATTGTACAAAAGAATTTTTAATTTAAAAAAAATGGTTTTTAAATAAAGGAGCCCAGCTAGAAAGCTACAGGGATAGTCCAGCAAGAGATCTCTGAACTAGAGCAATAAATAGAAGAAGTGGAGAGGGAACAGGATCAAGACCAGACATGACAGAAAATCAATTTGCCTTATTGCTTGATTAGTTCTGGCTAGAGCAATAAATAGAAGAAGTGGAGAGGGAGCAGGATCAAGGCCAGACATGACAGAAAATCAATTTGCCTTATTGCTTGATTAGTTCTGAAGGATCTAAGACAAATTCATAGTATCTAACGGGGTAACTATGTTGTGTTGTGTTGCCTTTGAGTGAGATGGGAAGTTCTGAAAAGGAACAAAATGGTGGGGAGGGTACGGGGTTCCCTGGACATATTAAGTTTGGAGAAATTAAGATACAGAGAAGTGCCTGTGTCCAGATACCAATTTTAATTAAATATACATTAAAGTATGAGTACATTACCTGTTTTTCACAAGCCAGTAGTCCTTCCCATTAAGGTTACCATAGCCCACCACTAGTACACCATGATTTACATTCTGAGTACAGGAGGGGTCATAGTAGACACCTGAGAAAAACACATGGGTAAAGAAAAAGAGTAAGTGGCATGTGACACTGTCTTGTTAGCCTGTTTTGGATATATGTGAGGAACATATACTCTCATGTTTAAACTATTTAAAGTTCATGATTCTTTGCCCTCAATGCTATAGTTGTCACAACTGGGTTTTTCTATTGTTTGCTTTTTGGTTTCACAAAGTTTGGCATCAAGTTAATCACAGTTCCTTCAGAAAGTTCCTTTGATGAAATGCCATCTTTTCCACTTAAAAAAAATTATCTTTTTGGCTGTGTTGTGTCCCAGTTGTAGCCCATGGGATCTTTTGTTGGGGTGCACAGACTCTCTAGTTTTGGTTCACGGGCTTAGTTGCTCCATGGCATGTGTAATCTTAATTCCCCCACCAGGGGTCAAACCCATGTCTTCTGCATGGCAAGGAAGATTCTTAAACCATTGGACCACTGGGGAAGATCTCTAATTTTCTTTTAACTTATATTATTGTATTTCTTTGAATATATTCCTAAATTGTTATGCATTTTCATCCTTTACTGAATTAAATGATCTTTAAGGTGAGGCTTTAAAACAAGATGATAACCTTCTGGTTTGTTTAGTCTGATGTTCTGTGCTTAGTGGGCGGCCTCCAGGTACTCTGCTGTGCTGTCCCTACACTCCACAGTGGACCCGGAGGCTAGGCGCTCAGGCTCTGGACTCAGGCAGCACAGTTCTCATTCCAGCTGACCACCTGCAGACTGTATGACTTTAGGTAGGTTAACCTGTCTAAGACGTGTTTTTTTCATCTGTAAATAGGGTTATTATAAAGATTAAGGGGCTTCCCAAGCGGTACTAGTGGTAAAGAATCCACCTGCCAATGCAGGAGACGCAAGAGATATAAGTTTGATCCCTGGGTCAGGAAGATCCCCCATTGGAAGAAATGGCACCTTACTCCAGCATTCTGGCCTGGAAAATTCCAAGGACAAAAGAGTCTGGCAGGCTATAGTTCATGGGATCACAAAGAGTCGGACACGACTGAGCAACATGTGTGCTTGTTCATATACATTCCAAGAAATGGAAATAATTGGATGAAGAATATGAACAGTTAGAAAGTTCTTGATTCATATTATCAACAAGCACACATGGGGATTAAATGAGATGATGTGCAGAAAGAATTTAGCATAGGACCTGGCATGCAGTCTTAGTGAATTTTTTCAAGTCTTACTTTACTAATTAGAACTGGGTGTAAAAATACGTATATGAAGTGAAATGAGGTGGAGGATTCCATTTAACCTAATCTAAGCATTCAGAGGCAGGGTGATGGGGAAGGTGGACATTCTTTCCTCCAGTGCGAGGGCAGTATAAAGCATGAGGGTAATATGTCTAGGTTTTTACCAGTTTTGTAGAGGAAGAAAGAAGAATGTCTCGCGTCTATACCAACAGACACAGGTCCCTTATTGGCCACAGCTTCTTTTAAGGCCTCTTCACTGCCGAAGGGAAGTTCAATATACCTTGAACACGTGGCAGCTCGATTTTTTACATCATACTGGCACCTTCCATCCTGTGGGGAAAGCATAAGTCAGATAAAGAAGTGAACTTCAACTTCCTTTATAAATTGACAGTATCCTAGATCTGGATTGCAAATATGTTTTCTTTTTCAATTCATCCTTTCAAGTATCTAAGACTCTTTCTTATTTTTTAAAAAAGAAATATAAAATCTTCTAAATACTAACAGCTTTACGTTTCACCAGTAACAGAGGAAATATAGAACTATTCTATTGCTTTAAATTGTGAACATCTTCATGTGTACAAAAGTTGCTAGGGTAAAGTCTCTCAGACTCTAGGTGGATTGTTAGGGAAACACTACATTAAGACTCTAGTCTAGAGCTTTAAAATCTTTTTGATGGTATAATGACTGCAAGATGATCTACAGATTAAATATTGGTTTGATTGTTTAGTTGCTAAGTCGTGGCTGACTCTTTTGTGACCCCATGGACCACAGGTGGCCAGGCTCCTCTGTCCACGGGATTTCCCAGGCAAGAATACTGGAGTGGGTTGCCTTTCCTTCCTCCAGGGGATCTTCCTGAACCCATGTCTCCTGCATTGACAGGCAGATTCTTTACCTCTAAGCCACAAGGGAAACCCAAATATTGGTTTAAAAATACCATATCTCAAGTGAGAAAAGGGAAGTTGCAAATTCATGTTTGTTGTGTATACAACTAGGTTTTAAAAAATGCCTTATAGGAAAAAGAACTTGAAAGAAATAAACCAAAATAATAGTGGTTAAGGTAGGAGGGTTTGAGTGATATTTTTATCTTTTCTAAATGTTCTGTCATATCATTTAACAAAACGTGTGGTGAGACTTGGAGGAGGAGGAGAGCATTATTTAATTTTTTAGTAAGGTAGAAGAATTGTGTGGTTGATGATCTGAGAATAAGGTTGAGCACAGGAGTTTGGAGGACAAAAAAGTTTAAATACCAGGCAGATATACAAAGAATTTTAAGGAAGGTTTGCTGAAAATTCATTTTTAAGCATGAACTCCTCCTGCTTGTTTTAAATTATTGTGCCACTGATAAATTAAGAAGGCTGCTGCATAAGAAAGAGAACTCTTAAGAATTTAAGAATTCTTGATTGAGGTTCATTCTCCTTCTCTCTCTCTCTCACATACACACACACATACATACCACGCAGCACTGCTTCTCAAGCACTTGGCTTGGTTTAGTTTAGTACAGTGAGTTGGAGGGATAACATAAGGTCAAGAGACAGCACAAAAAGTTAACTTGCAGGCACACCATGGCTTTGTAGGGATAGGAAGCTTCTGAATCGATGCCATCGTTGTCAATGATATATTGGAAAGCCTCTGTCATGAAGCCACCATTGCAGCCTTTATTCCTATATTTTACAGTTGAGCAATCCACCAGGTTCTGTGCACTCAGAGACACCAGCTTTCCTGTTTTCAGCTTCACTTGTGCTTCCAGGGCTCCCACGGCACTGAAAGCCCAGCAAGCACCACAAGCACCCTACAACAGAGACAAAGTCACAAGGGCAATCAGAGTTAGCAAGGATGGCTTCCATAATGCAAACTGGGCAACTCCCAACATGTCAGCACTTTCATCAGTTCAGGAAAAGCTCCCCCTCTACCGTTTCCCCTCCCCTTAGACCATGGCAATGACTGTTCTCCGGAACAAGGTCTAACTTTAATAAATATTTATGAATGGCTGACCTCACGGAATAATTGCCATATTCAAATATGTTAAGAAACAGTATTTACTGAGTATGTACCAAATATCAGCTATTTTTACCCTATAATAGGGGAGATAGATGCCAAGAGGAAAGGGATTTTTGAGAGGAACTAGGATGATTCCCTTGACCTAAAACACCCTTCCTCCTGCCAAATGTTGCCTGAAAGATAAGACTAGCATTTTTTGGACATTTTTAGCTTTAGAATTTTTTTTTATTGTAAGTTATTTTACTGGGAAGCATAAATAGAAAAATACAAAGCTGCTTTAGTTTAAAAAGGTGCAGAGGGGCCTGAGCCACATAACTGCACTCCCTCTCCTGCTGTCTGTTGGAAGGAAGCAAGTTCAGTCTGCTTTTGGTTAAACTAAAATCACCCATTGAAATGCAAGCACTCAGAGAAAGGAGCCCATTAAATTATTAATATTTATAGTGAACACTTAGATGGGTAGTTATTGCGTCTTCTCAAACTTTTAGAGAATTCCACTGAGAAACTCAAAACTAGTTGAAAGAAAAATATCTAGATGGAAAAGAATTATGAGATTAGCAGTATCATTCATTTCTTACTTTATATATTTTCCTTTGGTCACAGGCTTCGGGCAGCTTTGAAGGACATTGATTCTTCTCCTTTATCCTGACCTCCAAGGTGATATATATGCTTTATCCTTGTGTGCTAAGTTGCTTCAGTCATGTCTGACTCTTTGCAACCCTATGGACTGGAGCCTGCAAGGCTCCTCTATCCATGGGATTCTCCAGGCAAGAATACTGAAGTGGATTGCCATGCTCATCTCCAGGGGATCTTTCCAACCTAGGGACTGAACCCGCGTCTGTTGTGTCTCCTGCAATGGCAGGCAGGTTCTTTACCACTAGAACCGCCACCTAAGAAGCCTTTTATCCTTAGTTATCCCTAATTAATTTAGGATTTTTGTAGCTTTTTTTAACAAGCAAATTAAAGGAAATAAAAAAATATAGGAACACATTTATAAAGCCCATATTTCTTATCTTAGCAATGTAAGCCTAGTCAAGAACTAACTTGACTGGTACAATTTACAGGTCACATTTAGCATTAGTTATTTCCTCTCTATCAATCCTGAAATTCCTACGTGAGATAGAAGAATAAACTTTTTGATTGAAATTTTCTCACACATATAATACTATTTTTCAAGTAACTGACTGGTGGAGGGTCCAGTGCAGTTGATGGATAGTATGAACACTAAAAGTCTTTTTTAAAGACCTATTTGCTAAGTCCACAGTTTTTTGCTTAGTCAAATATGACTCTAACCATTGGTATTCTCAGCACTATAGGAAATAAGTATGATGTGTGGTCCAGGCCCTTCAAAAGGTCACAGTGTAGTTGGGAAGATAAGAATAGCAAACATATTTAGAAAGTAACCTAAGGAACTATGAGATTCACTGCTAAATGATACAGCTAGATTAAGTATTTAAGGAAGAGAGACCGCTACCTGAGGTACAGAGGCCTAAGATGATAATACTCACCTGGTATTTCACTTCAGTAACACACCCTTTCTCTCTCCAGTCCAGAGAATCAGGCAGTTTCTGATTAGGGTTTGACTTGTAAGTGACATTTCTTGGCCATTGGCTGGGAACTCTCAAGGAACTCATTAAAGATATCACTTCTTCACTGGTCTACAAAGATATACACATATGTCCTTTCACTTATCTCCTTCTGGTCAATATCTTGAAAATTATAACTATGAATATATTCAACAACTGAGAAAAACCAGTGGTAGTTGTGACTAACATAGGTAACTATCTGGTAGGTGAGTTATCCAGGTCTCTTTCGTCCTACACTTTGCCATTAGCATCCCAGTCAGACATCGGGAAGGAGAAGAAGCAAAGATAAAAAACTAAAAGTTACAAAGAGGTATACTTTTCTTTCAAAGCAAGGCAGAATTTTATAAGAAGGGTTCTCTAAAAAGTGGACTAAACTGATTTTGCTTATGAGAAAGAACTGTAAAAGATTCCTGCATTTAATCCACTTAGGGTGTTCCCTTCCAAAGGGTACTATTATTCTTAATTTTGGCCACAGTGAAAATTTTTTTAAGATAGAGCAGAATCTAACAACTAATGAAAGATTACTTTATATTAATACCCACACTCCCCCATTAAAAAAGCAGATGGACCATATTACATTATCAGTTTAGATTTACATAAGGATGGTAATGTATTCTAAAATGTTGTGAGTAGTCTTTAGGCAATATTTTCTAGAATTAATAAAAGTAAAATTAACTGTGGTCTGTGAGTTTAAAATATTCCTCTAAAGAAGGGATTTATTAAGGAAAGTGGTCACAGTGTAGATCAATAAGGAATCTGCAAATTCTTATGTCCCGAAATTCTATTTTCTAATTTTATGTTCATATACATATAAAACATTCCTTTGTTGTTTACCTTCAAATTGCCTTTGGGGAGACAGAAATCCAGTTTACCCAAAGATGATTGTAGGATTATTTATAGTTCACCTACCATGTCTCCCAGGTGATTCATGCCTAGCTCATATGAATGCATTCCCATGGAATGCTCCAGATTGTGAAGTGTAACAGTTTTTAGATTCTTTTCCCAGATGAGACGCCGTGCTACTTCCTCATTCTAAAATAAAAAGAAACATCATTAGACTGAATCCTGCACAAATGTGTTCAATAATGAAGATATACGTATTATGAAGCATTCCATTAAATGTGGGTCTGTCTGGGAGCATGCATATAAATGAATATGAATAAATAAGTGTGACAGAAAAATTGCACACCAATCTTAACTCTTCCTCTTAATTGCTCTCTTGGTGATTAATATCATTTTAGATATGTACAATGAAGTTCCTTAATATGCTAGAAAGTTTTTTTTTTTTTTGAAATTGCAATTTGTTGAAGTATATTCTTTGTAAGTAGTAAACTCACTTAATCATTATAGGCCTTTTAAAATGTCTTAAAAAATATATATATATATATATAATTGATTATTTATTTAGCTGCACTCTGTCTTAGGTCTTAGAAAAAATCCTGCAGAATCTTTGTTAGAGCATGCGGGATCTTTAGTTGTGGCATGTGGGATCCAGTTCCCTGACCAGGGATTGAACCGGAGCCCCCTGCATTGGGAGCAGGGAGTCTTAGCCACTGGACCACCAGGGAAGTCCCTACCCTCACTCTTGAAAAATAGTTTAGTCTGATTATAAATTTATAGCTGTTTTTCCTCAGTTATTTGAAGGTATTTCTGAATTGTCTTCTGATATCAATTATTGTAGATTAGAGGTCTGTTGTCAGTCTAATTGTTGTAATGTTTCTAACTTCGGTAACTTATATGATTTTCTTTTTCTCTTTGATATTTTGCAGCTTTGCTACATGTTTGTGGGTATGGGTTTCTTTATTTTCCTCTGTGTAGTATTTTTGGCTGGAAAGCACTTTCAACTAGAGGATTCAGGAACATTCTTTTTTCCATATCTGGAAAATTCTCAACCAGTATCCCTTCAAATATTGCTTTTGCATCATCTTTCCATCAGATGTATTTGGAGCCTCAAACTTTCTTTCATCTTTCTTATCCACATTTTCATAGTTTTTCCATTTTATTTTTGTGTGCTGCCTTCTTGGTGAATGTCTCAGTACTGTCTTCCAGATCTGATTCTCTCCAGCTCTTTCCAGTTTGGAGTTTACCTTTTACTGAGTTCTTATTTCGATGACTCTATTTTTTCATTTCTGAGGTTTCTAATTGGATTTCTAATACACTTCACAATTTCTTTTTCATTCATGTAGATGTCATTCCATTATTTATACTTTAAAAAAAAACTTTGGTCCTATTCTCTTAATTTTATCCAGCAAAAACTCATAGTCAGGCTACTGATTTTCTTGCCCTCCAGGAGCTTAATTTACATAGAATGCAATATACATGGTGCCTCTTAGAATCCCTGACCCTCACCTCCACCCACAAGGCCATAGTTTACAACAAGCCATAGCCCAGTGAGCAGTCAGCAGCAACTCTTTTCTGTCTAATTTCATTGAGTGTTAGAACCCAGGCCTGAGCGCTGGTTCTAGGTAGTAAGTAAGTCTAGGTAGTAAGTCTAAGCAGTCCCTTTGCCTTCAAGCAAGATTTTACTGTTATCCTAGGAAAAGACATATACAGATACACTTCCAAACCACTAGAGTGAAAATAAAGACAAATCTAATGAAGTATAGGAAAGGAAAAAAAAGGAGGAGAACTGTGAGATAGATTTTAATAGTGGGGTACTAATCAAAAGTCGCTTTCACTCCTTCTAATGGACTAGAATCATTACAAAGTAAGCTAACATCCATTTAACCAGATAGTGGTGCTAACTGCACATTTAACTTTGGTTAACATGGAAATTGCTACTACTGCTGCTAAGTCGCTTCAGTCGTGTCCGACTCTGTGCGACCCCATAGACGGCAGCCCACCAGGCTCCCCCGTCCCTGGGATTCTCTAGGCAAGAACACTGGAGTGGGTTGCCATTTCCTTCTCCAATGCATAAAAGTGAAAAGTGAAAGTGAAGTCGCTCAGTCGTGTCCGACTCTTAGCAACCCCATGGACTGCAGCCCACCAGGCTCCTCCGTCAATGGAATTTTCCAGGCAAGAGTACTGGAGTGGGGTGCCATTGCCTTCTCCGTAACATGGAAATTAGAGGCCTGTAATTTTCACCCTTGCCCATAAAGGGGAATGGGTGAGGGTGAAATTCATCACTACTAAGAAAACAACTCAGGGTATTTTTATACAAAAATCACATCAAATAAATAAATTTATATATAATCTTTGCTTACAAACTCATATATTATAGTTTTACGTGGAGAAGGAAATGGCAACCCACTCCAGTATTCTTGCCTGGAGAATCCCATGGGACAGAGGAGCCTGGCAGGTCGCGAGAGTTGGATATGACTTAGTGACTAGGTCATCATAGTTTTAGGACTTAGTTATTTAAAGCACCAGGGTTAAGTATTAAACTCAATCAAGAAGTATGTTTAGAAATAAAAACAAAAGTACAAAGTGGGAAGTGAGAGTCAAGAAATAACATCTGCCAGGGCTTCTCTGTGCCAGGGACTGAAGTCAGGTCTTTTTGTTCCTCAAACGTGCATTCTTTCCCTCTTGGCCTGGGACCTTCCCATGTGAGGCCTTCCCTGACCATACTGTCACTTGTGTAAGATAATCACTCCCAACCCCTCACAGCCTTCACCGAAGACCCTCCTCCAACCCTCTACGTTTTGTTTTATTTTTTTCCACTGTTGGCATCATATTGTTGTTCAGTGGCTAAGTCATGTCCAGCTCTGTGTGATCCCATGTACGGCAGTCCTTCACTATCTCCCTGAGTTTGCTCAAACTCATCTCCATTATATATCTGCTTATTTATTTACTTCTTTCCTGTCTCTCCTTTCAGAATATAAGTGCCCTAAAAACAGGAAATTTTTGTTTCCTGATGAAATTCTAGGGCCAAGAAGAGAATCTGGTTAAGAAAATGAGTGTGTAACATTTATTGAAGACACTGCTTGTCAAAATATGTAGGGGAGGGACTTCCCTGGTGGTCCAGTGGTGAAGATTCCATGCTCCCAGTGCAGGGACAGGGCGCAGAGTTCGATCCCTAGTTAGAGATCTAGATCACATATGCCACAACTAAGAGTTCACATTCCACAAGTAAGGCCTGGTGATAGTCATTCAGTCGTGTCCGACTCTTTGTGACCCCATTAACTGTAGCCTGCCAGGCTCCTATACTATCCATGAAATTTTCCAGGCAAGAATACTGGAATGAGTTGCCATTCCCTTCTCCCCTTGATCTTCCTAACCCAGGGATTGAACCCAGGTCTCCTGTTTTGTAGGTGCATTCTTTACCATCTGAGCCACCTGGGAAGCCCCAAAATCTCGTGCAGTCAAATCAATAAATATTTTTTTAAAAGAATATGTAGGGTACTTAAGTAAAAGCAAATTGCTCAAACAGCAGCCCATCTACCTTTTCTTTGTATTGTTTCCCATAGGTTTTCTTCCAGAGATCCCAGTGATGATCCAGAGTGGGGTCTCTGTGCACTTGTGCCATTGCAGAGGAGCACAGCAGGAGTGCCCAGGCCAGCCAACTCATTCTGTTAAAGGAAAAATGACACCGGAAGACTCAATATTAGCTGCATCTAATGTGACTGTACTTTTTTCTCAACAAGAAGAAGCAATGCAGAGTCTCAAAGAGATAGAATGTTACAAATCAGAATCATGCAGGAAACTTTCTGGGTTATATACTGACAGGAGTAACTGCAGGTCTTTGTCTGAAATGCCACTTCCAATTCTAAACAGCATTTTGATTTTCAAAAAATTTCCTGATATCTGGTAAACCAAATTTACATCCGAATTTGGGAGGATGTGGAGATGAGGGAAGCAGGGACTTTACAGGATTTGACAACAAATCTAATCAAGGGAAATCCTCTTTTCTCTGTTCCAAAATATTAATAATATTTAAGAAGAAGGCAAACCTTTGAAAAATCAGTTTATCTTGGTAATTTTTGAATACACAAGCTCTTCTTAACTGGTCTATTCAAACATCCACAACCTTCAGAGGTAGTTAAAAGACAACTCCTATGTACTACTTTCACATCCTTGGATCATTTTACCTTTTTATCCCTAAAAATCAAAATATCTGCTTCAAAAAGAAGCATTAACTACTTTTGAAAATGTCACTTCTATATTTAATACAAAGAGACTGTTCAGTGACTAACTCCCTCAAACTGGATTTACTTTCTTTTCCACTTCTTTTTAATTCAAAACAGCTGTATTTTTAACCATATAAATCTTCAAATTATAGTCCAAAGAAAGCTATGTGTTAGCCTCAGGACTGAGATATTCAAGCCAACATTAAGCTTTTCAAAAATGGACTCTTTTTAGTCAAAAAAAAAGAGGCAAATTGAGCGACTGTTTGTTTAGTTTACTTCCTCAAAGAAACGATGTAAAACCTGGCAGGCAGAGCAAGCTAAAAACACCAATGAAAGGTTTAAGGACCAAGTAGGAGAAAAAGAACAGACAATACATACGTGATAGAATAAGCAGGTGCTCCCAGACTAAGAATGTTGACGGTGGGCTCTCTCCTAAGTTTTCAAAGGCAGCAGTGAGACTTCAGCTAAAGTGACTTTAAAAAGAAATTGGAACTTGTCACATGAGGCATCCACAATGAGGAAGTGAACTTTCATTTCAGTTTCATTTAAAATCTAAGTAAGCGTGCCACCTCTAGCTCTCTCACTATGGTTTTGGAGACAAAGTGGGTACAGTAAACCAACAAAAAAGAGCCCCCAGTAAAAGAGATCAATAGAACAAACTCAGCAAAATAACGTGTGCACAAGTTTACTCTTCAAAGTCTCATCATTTTGATTATTCAATTTACCTAAAAACAGCAACTTTCAGATGGAAAATTTTAGTTATGAAGAGGTTAGGAATAAGTTCCTGAACTCCTGGTTTCCTCCATGATTTCCTAGGAAAAACTGCTGTATTCTTTTTAGCACAACTCATTATGATCTACTGTTGTCTAATTCTCACCCAGATGAGAATTCCCATTTATACGTGGGTCAGTTTCTGAGCTCACTAATGCGTTCTCTTTCCTATTGCCCCTTCAATAACACAGGGTTTTAATTAAAATAGCTTTGAATATGTTTTGATGTCTAACAGGGTAGGTCACTCTTACGTTTATTCTTCTTTATCGAAGTTGTCTTAATGTTTTGTGCCTCTTAACTTTTCCACATGAGTTTTAAAAATCAGTTTATCAAGCTTTCTGAAAATTTCTGTCCGTTTATTTAAATTGATATTTATATTGAATTACTGTATATATAACGAGGGAGTGAATGTGTTAGTTGCTCAGTCTTGTCCGACTCTTTGTGACCCCAAGAATGGGGGCCCACCAGGCTCCTCCGTCCATGGGATTTTCCCGGCAGAATACTGGAGTGGGTTGCCATTTCCTTCTCCAGGGGATCTTCCCCAGCCAGGGATCAAACCTGCGTCTCCCGCATTGGAAGTAGACTCTTTACCACCTGAGCCACTAGAGAAGATATATGTATCATAAATATGTTCAATATACATATTATAAATTTGTAGAGACTTAAGATCATTACAATGCTGAATATTCTTATCTGTAGTAGACATTTACATGCTTATGGTCATTTAGCTTTTTTTATTAAAAAATTTTATTGGCATATAATTGCTTCACATTGTTGTGTTAGTTTCTGCTGTACAGCAAAATCAGCTATATGCATCTAGCTTTAAAAAAAAACAACACTTTTATTGTGGACAATTAGACATAAATAAACATAGAGATATGGTAAAGTGAGCCCCATGAGACCATTATCCTGCTTTAACAATTATCAATATGTGGCCAATCTTGCTTTATTTACCTTCCCACTTACCCAGATTATTTTGAACCAAATACTAGACATCAGATTATTTCACATGTAAATATATCAGTGTGTATCTCTAAAAGATAAAGACTCTGAAATAAATAAAATTCCAATACCATTATTATATCTAATGTTCTCAAACATGTCAGTATTTATATTTCCCTATCTTAAACATTAAAAAAAATAGTTTGTTCTGAGTTCCAAATACAGTCTGAACCTTGCAAACTTTTGAATTATTTTTGTATCATTATGAATTCATGGGTTTAACCATATTTTATGTGCTTTAATTCAATGCAGCTTTATAGTTAATGTTTCTCATATTGTCCCATCTTCAGTCACTGAAAACATTCAGAATGGCTTCTGAGTCCTGAATCCCTATATTTGGCATGACATTAGTGCTCTTTTATGGACTCTTTTCTAATATGACAAACCATGGCAGGTTTATGTTGAACACTCCCAGCCTAGAGAGCTTTCTTACCCCTTTCATCTTGGAGGACACAGCTCACCGTGTCTTCACTGACAGCCATATATGAACAAGGAAGGGAGCCTCACCAGACAGTGAATCTGCCAGCGTCTTGATCTTGGATTTCCCAGCCTCCTGAACTGTGAGGAGATAAATTTCGGTTGTTTATAAGCTTCCCAAGTGGCTCAGTGGTAAAGAATCTGCCTGCCAATGCCGGAGATGCAGGAGGCATGGTTCATTTCCTGGGTCAGGAAGATCCCCTGGAGGAGGGCATGGCAACCCACTCCAGTATTCTTGCCTAGAAAATTCCATGGACAAAGAAGCCTGGTGGGCAAAGAGTTGGACAAGATGGAGCACACACACACACACATTTATAAGCCACCCAGTTTATGGTATTTTATTATAGCAGTCAGACTAAGGCAGCTCTTCTCATACATAAATCTTACACCAAAGCAGCTAGCTTTATTCATGTTTCAAGGACATTTATGCTTATTATCCTCTGCACTTTTCCACACTTTATTATTATAGCAGTCCTAGCTAACGTTTGTTGGATGCACCAATTATATGCCAGTGAATGTGCTATGTGCATGCATGCATGCTAAGTCACTTCAGTAGTGTCTAACTCTTTGCAACCCCATGGATCTTAGCCCACCAGGCTCCTCTGTCCATGGGATTCTCCAGGCAAGAATACTGGAGTGGGTTGCTACTTCCTTTTCCAATGTGCTATACTCTTTGTATATTATTATTTAATCTTCTCACCGCTGTGAGGTAGGACGATTATTATCTTCATTTATAGCTCAGTTGGTAAAGAATCTGCCTGCAATGTAGGAAACCCTGGTTTGATTCCTGGGTTGGGAAGGTCCCCTGGAGAAGGGATAGGCTACCCACTCCAGTACTCTTGGGCTTCCTTTGTGGCTCAGCTGGTAAAGAATCCACCTGCAATGCGGGAGACCTGGGTTGGAAAGATCCCCTGGAGAAAAGAAAGGCAACCCGCTCCAGTATTCTGGCCTGGAGAATTCCATAAACTGTATAGTCCATGGGGTCACAAAGAGTCGGACATGACTGAATGACTTTCATTTCACTTTCACTCAACAGAGGGGAAATTCAAGTTCTGAGAGGCTGTATATTTTGCCTTTCAGAACCCGGGATTGCTGAGCTGGTTGCTGACCAGGATTGAACCCAGTTTTAAAGTAGTACTTCTCCAACGAATCATTTTGCTTCCCACTGTCTGGAATTTCCTTCCCCCATCACTGCCTCTTGAAATCCTGTTTCTCCTTCAAGCCCGATCTCAAAAGATATCTCTTTCCAAAAAAAGCCTTACAAATAGCTGTGAAGAGAGGCGAAAAGCAAAGGAGAAAAGGAAAGATATAAGCATCTGAATGTAGAGTTCCAAAGAAAAGCAAGAAGAGATAAGAAAGCCTTCTTCAGCGATCGATGCAAAGAAATAGAGGAAAACAGCAGAATGGGAAAGATTAGAGATCTCTTCAAGGAAATTAGAGATACCAAGGGAAAATATCATGCAAAGATGGGCTCGATAAAAGACAGAAATGGTATGGACCTAACAGAAGCAGAAGATATTAAGAAGAGGTGTCAAGAATACACAGAAGAACTGTACAGAAAAGATCTTCACGACCCAGATAATCATGGTGATGTGATCACTAATCTAGAGCCAGACATCTTGGAATGTGAAGTCAAGTGGGCCTTAGAAAGCATCACTAAGAACAAAGCTAGTGGAGGTGATGGAATTCCCGTTGAGCTGTTTCAAATCCTGGAAGATGATGCTGTGAAAGTGCTGCACTCAATATGCCAGCAAATTTGGAAAACTCAGCAGTGGCCACAGGACTGGAAAAGGTCAGTTTTCATTCCAATTCCAAAGAAAGGCAATGCCAAAGAATGCTCAAACTACCGCACAATTGCACTCATCTCACACGCTAGTAAAGTAATGCTCAAAATTCTCCAAGCCAGGCTTCAGCAATATGTGAACCGTGAACTCCCTGATGTTCAAGCTGGTTTTAGAACAGGCAGAGGAACCAGAGATCAAATTGCCAACATCCGCTGGATCATGGAAAAAGCAAGAGAGTTCCAGAAAAACATCTATTTCTGCTTTATTGACTATGCCAAAGCCTTTGACTGTGTGGATCACAATAAACTGTGGAAAATTCTGAAAGAGATGGGAATACCAGACCACCTAACCTGCCTCTTGAGAAATCTGTATGCAGGTCAGGAAGCAACAGTTAGAACTGGACATGGAACAACAGACTGGTTCCAAATAGGAAAAGGAGTACGTCAAGGCTGTATATTGTCTCCCTGCTTATTTAACTTATATGCAGAGTACATCATGAGAAACGCTGGACTGGAAGAAACACAAGCTGGAATCAAGATTGCCGGGAGAAATATCAATAACCTCAGATATGCTGATGACACCACCCTTATGGCAGAAAGTGAGGAGGAGCTGAAAAGCCTCTTGATGAAAGTGAAGGAGGAGAGCGAAAAAGTTGGCTTAAAGCTCAACATTCAGAAAACGAAGATCATGGCATCCGGTCCCATCACTTCATGGGAGATAGATGGGGAAACAGTGGAAACAGTGTCAGACTTTATTTTTTTGGGCTCCAAAATCACTGCAGATGGTGACTGCAGCCATGAAATTAAAAGACGCTTACTCCTTGGAAGAAAAGATATGACCAGCATGGATAGTATATTCAAAAGCAGAGACATTACTTTGCCAACTAAGGTCCGCCTAGTCAAGGCTATAGTTTTTCCTGTGGTCATGTATGGATGTGAAAGTTGGACTGTGAAGAAAGCTGAGCGCCGAAGAATCGATGCTTTTGAACTGTGGTGTTGGAGAAGACTCTTGAGAGTCCCTTGCACTGCAAGGAGATCCAACCAGTCCATTCTGAAGGAGATCAGCCCTGGGATTTCTTTGGAAGGAATGATGCTAAAGCTGAAACTCCAGTACTTTGGCCACCTCATGCGAAAAGTTGACTCATTGGAAAAGACTCTGATGCTGGGAGGGATTGAGGGCAGGAGGAGAAGGGGACGACCAAGGATGAGATGCCTGGATGGCATCACAGACTCGATGGACTTGAGTCTGGGTGAACTCCGGGAGATGGTGATGGATAGGGAGGCCTGGCGTGCTGCGATTCATGGGGTCGCAAAGAGTCGGACATGACTGAGCGACTGAACTGAACTGAACCCCTTGGCCTCTCTACCTTGCAAGTTCTACTTCCCAAATATTGCCTTTCTCAGTCTTCTCTGGCTACTTCACCATTTTCCATTTCTATATACTTTTAAAATTTAATTTTTATAGTATATTAGTGACAAGTTGATCTACAATGTTGTTTTAGTTTCAGGTGTACAGCAAAATGATTCAGTTATACATATATTCTGTGTACTTTTAAGAAACAAATTGTACCATGCAATTTTGAACCTATTCTCTATTTCCATCACATAAGATCATTTCATATTATGTTGACTTGAGAATACAGAATCCTGTCTTACTTACCTTTGTATTGTTTTGTTTAATACATGTTTAAGCAAAAACTAATATTTATTGGATTAATTTTCTAATTATCACCTTCTACATGTTTTATCTTCACTTCTGATGCATCATCCATTTGGCCATGTCTTCTGAGGCTTTTAAGCCAGCCTTAGGTTTGTCTGTTTTTTACTCCCCTCCTGGAATATAAAAGTCTATAAACAAACATACTATTTAAAAACATTAGGGGAATACGTTATTACATAAGTCTACACCTTGTGTACACTTAGTGCATGTTATAAAATGAAGCTCAACCTGCAACCTTCCAAACCTGTAAACCTGATTTTTGCACAGTAGTCTCCTTTGAAATGGGGCATACTTGTTGCACGTTTAACTAGTTTTTTTTTAAAGAGAGGAAATCTGCAATAGTACATTATTAAATCCCTAGCCTGCTGCCTGCCCTCCATCACAGATGAGGAAATATCCCCTGAATGATGTCAGAAAGGGAAATGAAAGCAGAATAAGGAAGCCTCGTGCTTTCTCCAGGTTTCAAGCCACCACTTCGTAGGCTTATGCATTCTGAAAGTCAGCTGCTTCAAGTTTCTCTGAGGAACTATCTTACGTGGTTTTACAGAAAAAGACTGATTTTTAGGATGATACCAATTGATGCTGGGAGGGATTGGGGGCAGGAGGAGAAGGGGACGACAGAAGATGAGATGGCTTGATGGCATCACCGACTCGATGGACATGAGTCTGAGTGAACTCTGGGAGTTGGTGATGAACAGGGAGGCCTGGCGTGCTGCGATTCATGGGGTCACAAAGAGTCGGATACGACTGAGCGACTGAACTGAACTGAACTGAATGCTAGTTTTACTCTCTGTTAATTTACCCAAGTGATTAATTTTGTGCTGGGAATTTAATAACAGACATTATTTCCATAGTTAAAATAGTTCAGTTGTTACTGACCCTTCTGTCCCAGAAGTACACAAAGGTAAGAAGAATACACTTAATAGGGACTTCCCTGGAGGTCCAATGGTTAAAATTCCAGGCTTTCACTGCAGGGGGCATGGGTTTGATCCTTGGTTGGGGAACTAAGATCCCACATGCCATGGGAACATGGTCTAATGTACTCTCATACTCAGGACAGTATGAGAGACTAGAAAATTAATTAACTCTAAGTCAAAATGATCCCGCTTACATTTTCTGAAGAAAGAAAATAGGATTCTTGAATCACTGAGGAAAATAGACATTTTTAATGGAAAATCTACAGTATTTCTAATACTTCCTGTATAATTATCTGCTTGTTGCATTATCCTGAAAAAATTTGATCCAGTAGACATCCCCCATTGTCTTGGGTGCCCACCTTGGTCATTTGGCAATGTATGCTCAAAGAAAGCTTAATGTTACCAAGATATCAAAACAAGACATTACTCAGTAGTACTGGGGTACCAAAAATGAAACCCTTCCTCCAACAAATGTATAACAATTGTGACACACTTGATGAGTTATAATCAATTCCAACTTAGTCTCAGAACTTTGTCTGTAATAATAAAGTACCAAAATTTACAAGTGATACATTTAAAATTAATTAGATTCAGGTTATCTCTGTAATAGCATCACTTTGACAGAATATATGTATATTTTAGTATGCTTTCTGGGAGAGGAAAGGGAAGTTTATGGTACACTCACATTATTTTGTGAGTGTACCCATGGAAATGTATCACAAGCAATAGATGTGAGCAACATCTGTCTTCTCTACAGGGGTGGAGAATACTAGAGCTAAAGCATGTCTTACAGTGTACATTATTTGTCTATTTCACCTAGCCATCATTTCCCCTTCTGTGGTAATATCATCTTTATTTGAAATGAGGCAGAGCAGGACAAGGGGGAAGGAGCAATATGTTCAAGGAAGTCTCTGAGGCAGCCTCCACAGAGGAGCAGAAGGAATTGGAAGATAAAGTGACCAGTCCAGAGAAAGATGAAAAAGTAGAATTAATAGCAAGGGATCCTCATCTGGGACAAAAGCCTAGAGATTCAGATTTTTTAAGAAAATGATTGCAGAAAGGACAAAAATACTTCTATTCTGGGGATTAAAACATGGCTAAAGCAAAAATGAAGAACAAGCAACTTACTACTGCAGCTACAGATAAGACAGAGGTCACTGGCAACCACAAGCCTACTCCACAGGATCTTTCTCAACGGAAGCCTTGCCTTGTTGCCAGCAAGCTGGTTGGCTGATTAAAAGAGCTGAACTGCATGAATCTTCCAATTTCCTTTATTTCTGTGCTGTTCAATCTATTCAGAAACATAGGTCTCCCATATTTCTCCTTAATATGTTACTTCTCCACTTTTAGTTTAACAATACACTGATGAAAAGAACATGTTAGTGTGCAATATAATCTGTTTGAAAATGATTGTATGTATTGTTGTTCAGTTGCTAAAGCGTGTCCAACTCTTTGGAACCCCATGGACTGCAGCACACCTGGCTTCCCCGTCCTTTACTATCTCCCAGAGTTTGCTCAAATTCATGTCCATTGAGTGGGTGATGCTATCTAACCACCTCATCTATTGTTGCCCTCTTCTCCTTTTGCCTGCAATCTTTCCCAGCATGAGGGACTTTTCCAATGACTTAGCTTTTTGCATCATGTGGCCAAAGTATTGGAGCTTCAGCTTCAGTAACAGTATTCCAATGAATATTCAGGGTTGATTTCCTTTAGGATTGCCTGGTTTGATCTCCATGCAGTCCAAGGGACTCTCAAGAGTCTTGCTGTTGTCTAAGTCATATCTGGCTCTCTGGAACCCCATAGACTGGAATACAGCCCCACCCATCAATAGATAGGCTGCCTAGTCATACTAGCTCACATGCTTAGTTGCTCAGTCGTGTCCAACTCTTTGTGACCCCATGGACTAAAAATTTTTTTTTCTAAAAAAAAAAAAAAACCTAATAATAAGATAAAATGGGGACCCACCCCCTACCCCCCGCACACACACTGGGTTAAGAGAAAAGCAATTCCCCCACCAGCTCCAGGGGTGGGGGTAGGACCCAAGGCTAGTCTATCAGAACTTTGCATCCTCTGGCTATAGTGACTAGGAAAAAAATATTTGGCTGTGGGAACTAGCAGGAGGAATTGAACCAAGGAACTGAACTGCTATAGAAACTTGACAAAGAATTCCCGGGCCTATCAGTCTATTGCCTTTCTAGGCTCCCAACTTGTACCACAGCTAAAGCTGAGTCGTCAGTCTCAAGAAAGGGCATTTACCCCATACCTACAGGGGGCTCAGTGGTAAAGAATCTGCTGCACTGCAGGAGACACAGGTTCAATCCCTGGGTCAGGAAGATCCCCTTGAGAAGGAAATACCCACTTCAGTATTCTTGCCTGGAGAATCCCATGGACAGAGGAGCCTGGTGGGCTATAGTCCACGAGGTTGCAAAAGAGTCAGACATGACTTAGCAACTAAACAACAACCACCGCCACCTCTGGTATAGCCATGAAGAATAAGAACAAGCAAGATTATCTAGCAGGAAGAACCAGGGGCCATGGTGGCAATAAAGAAGATCCCTAGAGAGAACAAATTTGTGGTTGCCAATTGGCTGGTCAAGAAACTCACTTCCCCACCAGGCAAGGGGGAGTCTTGCCTCCTCCAGCCCCGCTGGGTATAATGTATGTTGTGGATCAACAATAACTGTGCTATTTTTCATCCATTCGCTCCTGTCCAGAATTAGACTTTCACTGTAGTTGTTCTATTTTTCTGCACCATTTTTTAGATATGTTAGACATAGACAAGTTTTGGTTGCCAGACCTCAAGGGGCCATAACCAAACTTGATGAGGAAGACAACATACATCAGTCAAAACGCTTGATCTTGAACCTGAACATAGGATCCAGATAACATCATAGGTTGTCTCACTGGGGAGGGAAATTTGGTAAGCATTTTTTCAATATAAGCATGAATATTTTTTAACCACAACTACTCACCCCTTACTTCATTTCTAACAGAATTCCCATCTTGTTTACAGAACTGTTTTCCACAAGGCCATGGGCTAAAATGAAGTCAGAGAGGTAACCTGGGACCATATCATGCTTGTAGGTCACTCAAGATTTTGCATTGTATTCTAAATTCACTAAAATATAAGCTCTATGAAGTCATAGGTTTTTGTCACTGTCCTAGAACAGTATCTGGCATGTTAAGTACACGACAGTTTACCGGGAGGGCTTTGTGCAGGGGAGTGGTATAACCTGCTGCCCGGAGAACAGACTACAGGGCAGCTACAGCACAGAGCGTGCGGCATGGAAGGAGGGAGGTTAGTAGATCTGCCACAGAATCCAGGAGAGAAGCGACAGGGGGTCATGTTGTGGGTAGGGGATGTGGTTGAGGTAGAGAAGTGGCCAGACATATCACATTTTGAAGCAGAGACACAGAATTTTCTAATATGGATTGTAAGAGAAACAGAAAAGACAGGAATAACAACAAAACAGTTATTACTAAACATGGAGCAATGTTTAATTCAATATCACATGGCTAGATAATAAAGCTCTAAATAGTTGCTAGAACTTCTTGGTTCTTTTTTTAAACTCTAGTAAACAATACATAACATAAAATTTACCATTTTAGCTATTTTTAAGTATACAATTAAGTGGCCTTAAGTAAATTAACAATGTTGTGTAATTATCACAATCTATTTCCAGAAATTTTTTTAAAACATAGACTTTTTAGAGCAGTTTTAGGGTCATGGAAAAATTGAGCTGAAAGTACAGAGTTCCAGTATTTTCCTTTTCCCAACATACTCATAACCTCCCGTGCTTAGAAACTGTTCATCACTCCAAACAGAAAACTTGTACTCTTTAAACAATAACTTAGGATTTTGTTCCCTACTCCCTGATGGTGCAGTGGTAAAGAATCCACCTGCCATTGCAGGAGACATAAGAGATGCTGATTCAATGCTGATTCAATCCCTGGGTCAGGGAGAATCTCTGGAGGAGGAAATGGCAACCTACTCCAGTATTCTTGCTTGAAAAATTCCATGGATAGAGGAGCATGGCAGGCAAAGTCACAAAGAGTCAGACGTGACTGAGTGACTGAACACAGCCAGCCCCTGCTTATACTTCTAGTTTATTCTATTTTCTGTTTCTATGAATTAGTCTATTTTTAAATGCCTCATATAAGGCATTTAATGAATCATTTGTCCTTTTGTGTTTGGCTTATTTCACTTATCATGTTTGCACGGTTCTTCCATGTTGTAGTATGTATCAATGGTTCATTTTTTTTTGTATTTATTTATTTTTTTACACGAACTCCCAAACATGAACCCCCCTCCCACCTCACATCATCCCTCCAGATCATCCCCATACACCAGCCCCAAGCGTCCTGCATCCTGCATTGAACATAGACTGGCAATTCATTTCTTACATGATAGTATACATATTTCAATGCTATTCTCCCAAATCATCCCACCCTCTCCCTCTTCTTCTCCCTCAGAGTCCATAAGTCCGCTCTACACATCTGTATCTCTTTTGCTGTCTTGCATACAGGGTCCTCATTACCATCTTTCTAAATTCCATATATATGTGTTAGTATACTGTATTGGTGTTTTTCTTTCTGGCTTACTTCACTCTGTATAATTGGTTCCAGTTTCATCCATCTTATTAGAACTGATTCAAATGTATTCTTTTTAATGGCTGAGTAATACTCCATTGTGTATAT
>SJYX01021686.1:266198-318363 GCA_006410675.1 Oreotragus oreotragus
AATAACCAACAAATCACAGAAGAAATCAAAAAAGAAATCAAAATATGCATAGAAATGAATGAAAATGAAAACACAACAACCCAAAACCTGTGGGACACTATAAAAGCAGTGCTAAGAGGAAAGTTCATAGCAATACAGGCATACCTCAGGAAACAAGATAAAAGTCAAATAAATAACCTAACTCTACACCTAAAGCAACTAGAAAAGGAAGAAATGGAGAACCCGAGAGTTAGTAGAAGGAAAGAAATCTTAAAAATTAGGGCAGAAATAAATGCAAAAGAAACAAAAGAGACCATAGCAAAAATCAACAAAGCCAAAAGCTGGTTTTTTGAAAAGATAAATAAAATTGACAAACCATTAGCCAGACTCATCAAGAAACAAAGGGAGAAAAATCAAATTAATAAAATCAGAAATGAAAATGGAGAGATCACAACAGACAACACAGAAATACAAAGAATCATAAGAGACTACTATCAGCAATTATATGCCAATAAATTGGACAACTTGGAAGAAATGGACAAATTCTTAGAAAAATACAACTTTCCAAAACTGAACCAGGTTCATTTCTTTTTAAGGCTGAATAATATTCCATTGTGTATATATATACCACATTTTGTTTGTCTATTCATCTGTTGATGCATACTTTATTTCTAACTTTTGCTATTGTGAATAATGCTGCTAAGAACATTAGTACACAAGTATCTGAGTCCATGTTTTTTATTTTTTTGATGTATATCTCACAGTAAAATTCCTAGAGTAGAGTAATATGGTAACTCCATGTTTTACTTTTTACAACAGTTGCACTTTATGTTTCCACCAACAATGTACCAATTTTTCTACATTGTTCCCACACTTGCTATTTTTTGCTTGTTTGTAATAGCCACCATAATAAGTGTGAAGTGGTATCTCATTGTTTGATGTGTATTTCTCTAAAGGCTGAAAGTGAAAGTCGCTCAGTTGTGTCTGACTCTTTACAACCCTATGGACTATACAAGTCCATGGAATTCTCCAGGCCAGAATACTGGAATGGGTAGCCTTTCCTTTCTCCAGAGGATCTTCCCAACCCAGGGATCAAACCCAGGTCTCCCACATTGCAGGTGGATTCTTTACCAGCTGAGCTGCAAGGGAAGCCCAACAGTACTGGAGTGGGTAGCCTATCCCTTCTCCAGGGGATGTTCCCAACCCAGGAATCGAACCAGGTTCTCCTGCATTGCAGGCGGACTCTACNATCTTCCCAACCCAGGGATCAAACCCAGGTCTCCCACATTGCAGGTGGATTCTTTACCAGCTGAGCTGCAAGGGAAGCCCAACAGTACTGGAGTGGGTAGCCTATCCCTTCTCCAGGGGATGTTCCCAACCCAGGAATCGAACCAGGTTCTCCTGCATTGCAGGCGGACTCTACCAACTGAGCTATGAGGGAAGACCTCTCTGAAGTCTGGTGATGAGCATATTTTCATGTGTTTATTGACCATTTGTACATCTTTGGAGAAAAGCTCATTCAAATCCTTTGCCCATTTTTGCATTGGGTTGTTTTCTATTGTTGAGTTGCAGCTCTTTATATATTATGGATATTATTTTTTTAGTCAGATATATGATTTGTAGACATTTTCTCCTACTTTGTGGGTTGTCTTTTGGCTCTCTTGAGTGATACTTTGATGTACAAAAGTTTTGAAGTCAAATTTATTTCGTTGTTGTTGCTTATATTTGTAGTGTCATGTCTAAGACAAGGTCAGGAAGATTGATTGACCGATTGATTTTTCCATATATAGAAAAGCACTAAAATTATTAACTTGAGATACCTGTTATTTGTAGTTAGCAGTAGTCTTTTGCCAAGATGTATGCTTGACTATGTGTATTTCCCAGCTAAGAAAATTCATATACATATTTGCTCCTCCCCTTAACTCTTTGGAGCAGTCCCCTTACAGCAACTGAGAGGCTGTTTCCCAGGCTATAGTACTCAGTAAGATCCCTGAATAAAACGTAACTCACAACTTTCACTTTGTATGTTTTTTCTTAAGTTGTCAGAGGAAAGCAGACTTTAGGCTATAAATGCCCAGAAGTGAAGAATCAAATTCCTGAAGTCCATGGAAAAACTAAGCTGTATTTGAAGGTTTTTCAAGAGTATTAGAGCCTGAAAATTCAGCAAGAAAGATGTGTACTATTAAAGAATAAAACTGCCCAGTAGTATTATAATATCTGTGCCACTGAAAGTTAATGGGTTTTTGCTTGTAAATTTTCATATCCTCCTCACAACATTTATGAAAGGTAATGAGAAACAGAGTATACTGTAGTAGCTAAGAGCACTAGGACCTTGGATTCCAAAAGAGCAAGCTGTCAGCCAAATGCAGAGTATGAGACATTCTACTGGACAAATCATCTGGCTTCTCCATGGAATCAATTAGAAGAAAAAAAAGTAGGTGTGTGTGGGGAGAGGGCAGGGTGAGGTGACTGTCAACGAATACAGACTTAGGAAATAAATGCAATGCATAAAACTGTTTGGATACTAATTTGAGAAAAACAACAGTAAAAAAAAACCATTAAGTGATTGGAGAGGTTTTTAAATGGGCTAAATATTAAATGATACTAAGAAATAACTATTAATTTTGTTGGATGTACTAATGGCATGGTGTTTATATTAAAAAATTTCTCACTCAGAGATGTATAATGAGTATTTATGAAGTGATATCTGGGATTTGCTTTGCTAAGTCACTTCAGTCGTGTCCGACTCTGTGCGACCCCACAGACTGCAGCCCACCAGGCTCCCCCGTCCCCGGGATTCTCCAAGCAAGAACGTTGGAGTGGGTTGCCATTTCCTTCTCCAATACATGAAAGTGAAAAGTGAAAGTGAAGTCGCTCAGTCGTGTCCGACTCTTAGCGACCCCATGGACCGCAGCCTACCAGGCTCCTCCGTCCATGGGATTTTCCAGGCAAGAGTACTGGAGTGGGGTGCCATATTTGCTTTAAAACACTGAAAAAAATGAGAAGGAATAGACGAAACAAGATTGGAAAATGGTGGTAATTGTTGACACTGGTGATGTATACAGGGATTCACTCTATCACTCTCTCTTTCTCCTTTCATATATATGTTTAAAATGTCCTATAACAAAGTTAAAAATAAAAATAAATAATAAGATATGTAAAAGGAAAAAGAAAAACAAAACAGATCTGGTCTGCATCCGGTTCAACCACTTACTTGCTAGGTTACCTTGCAGAAGCTATTTGAAATCTGTAAAACGGCAAAAATAAGGGTAGGTAAAGCATTTAACACATTATGGTCTGCATAGTAAAGCTCAAAAAATATTAGCTAATATTGTCATTATGAAAGAAATACAAAATATAATTACAGACTTGATTTACAGTAATTTTAAAACTTCTTTGTGTCAAAATATCAATCATTAATTACTGTATGATTTGTAACAGAACTCTGGAAACAATATAGATGTTCACTTACTGAAGTTTACTTACACGAATTAGAAACATTTTTATAAGGGGATTTCATGCATCTATAAAAATAATGATGTGCTAAGTTGAGACCTATCAATTCTATTGCTCAGCATCATTTTGGAGATACTATCTAATGTAAACAGACAAGAAAGAAATTAGAGGTAAAAATCTGAAAGAAAACGGTAATACTGACTTCTGTGGATGATATACTTACATACTCAAAAACCTCTCCCCCAGATCAAAAGAATCAACCACAAAAAGTACAAACCAAAAGAGAACTCAAGGTAAGGGGGCTGTTGTTGTGTTAGCTGCTCAGTCGTGTCTGACTCTTTGCAACCCCGTGGGATTGTAGCCCACCAGGCTCCTCTGTTCATGGGATTCTCCAGGCAAGAATACTGGAGGGGGCTGCCATTCCCTTCTCCAAAGTATAACGTTACCTGTAAGTATTTTGTGGATGTTCTTTATCAAATTGAAGGTGTTTCCCCCTATTACTAGTTTGCTGAAGGTTACATGACACCAAAAGCATAGTCTATACACAGGAAAACTGCTAAACTGCGTTTTATCAGCAATAAAAACCTTTGCATTTCAAAAGACTCTCTTAAGAAATTGAAAAGAAGGGACTTCCCTGGTGGTCCAATGGTTAAGACTCCCAATGTAGGGGGCTCGGGTTTGACCCCTTGTTGGGGAACTAAGATCCCAAATCCCATACGCCACATAGCATGGCCTAAAAAATTTAAAAATGGAAAGAAAATTTGCAGACTGGGAAAAAATATCTGAAAATCATACATCTGATAAAGGAGTTGTATCCAAAATATATAAAGAATTCTTAGGACTAAATAAAAGACAACCCAATTAAAAATGGGCAAAAGTTTGTAAGTTCACCAAGAAAGACATTTGAATGGCTCTTTAGCCCATGCAAAGATGCTCAACAGCATCAGTCACCAACGCAACTCAGATCAAACCCACACTGAGACCCACCTCATGCCCAACAGGACAGCTGGCATCAGACAATACAGAGAGGGTGAGGAAGTGAAGAAGTGAACACTCAGCACTCGAGTAGGAATGTGAAATGGTGGCTCTACAAAGTCTACTCAAGGGAAGTAAGGTAGCTGAGTACAAAAACTAATATAAGAGAAATCAACAGCTTTCAAATATACATCCAATCAGAAATTATATTGGAAAAGACCACATTTAAAGTGCAAAATAATAATAAAAGCTAAACTCACTAGAAAAGAGGTTAGCAAGAAATGGGTAATATCTATAAGAAGGGCACAAAAGAACATTTGACAAGATATAAAGGGACCTCTTACTCTTAGACAGGAAGATTCAATACTATAAAGAAGCCAGTTTTCCCTAAAGATATAAATTTAATGCCATCCAAATAAAAATACCAGCAGAATTTTAGACAATTTGGCAAGCTAATTCTAAAGATCACATGGAAAAAATAGAAAGCAAGACTTTTCAGGAAAAAAATCTAGAAAAGGAGACTAATAGGGGAAGACTAATGTGACTAGATATTAAAACATTATAAAATGTATGAAACCAGTTAAGTACAGATATACATATTAATGTATCAGAATAGAAAATCTAGAAATAAACCCAAACACATACAGGAATAAAATAAATTTTTGCTCACATAGCCATACAAAAGAAAATTTTAAGAGATGTTCTTCAGGCAAAAAGAAAAAAAAATCAAAATACTAGAAGTGTGTAGATTTGCCTAGAGAGGAGTCAGACCTCTCTCAAGCTTGTCTTTACAAAGTATCACAGAGACTACCTGCAGGTTACTGAATGTGCTCACTCATGCCTACACATTTCAGTATACTATTCTTGGGGTCTGAATGCCGTTTTACATTCCCAATCTGCCAAATTAATACCTGAGCTTCAGAAAAGTTCAGGAGTTATGGTTCCATTAAATATTCTTTTTTTTTTTGAGAAGAAATAGAGTATGTGTGTGCTCAGTCATCTCCGACTCTTTGCTACCCCAAGGACTGTAGCCATCAGGTCCCTCTGACCATGGAATTTTCCAGGCAAGAATACTGGAGTGGGTTGCCATTTCCTACTCCAGGGAATCTTCCTGACCCAGGGATCAAACCAGCGTCTCTTATGTTCCCTGCATTGGCAGGTGAATTCTTTACCACTGTGCCACCTGGGAAGCCCCAGAGTATGTGCAGTGTCTCCTTAATGTTGACTTTCCATTTTCTTGCATCTCCTTTTTGTTCCTCATCTGTTATTTATCTTTACAGCACGGCCAGAGGAGCACTGCTAACATTAAAAAAAAAAATCTGCTTGTGTCTTTCTCCTATTCAAAAATATTTGATGCCAATTAAATGCCTGAATGTTTCTAGAATAAAGTATGAACTTCTTGGGACACCAAATGCTTTCAAGGCCTTCTTGGACTCACCTCCAAACTACCTTCTCTCCTCAGCTCTACCATGTATATGTGTTTGCACCCCATACTTGCAGCCACTACAGCCCTTACCATTCACACACATACATCTCTCTTGGTGCTTTGTTCACCCAGAACCTTCAGCCTCACCTAATCCAACTCTTCACATCACGCCCAATCTCTCCATTCCTTCATCCCCCTCAATCCCTAGTCTTCTCTGCACATTCAGATATTTCAAAGCTTTGTTTTCAATGAAACTGCATCTAAAATATTTTAAGAATGAATGACTCAATCTTGAGCTTCCATAGTTCATATTTATTTAATTATGGTTGACATTATTAGTTGTTTTTATGTCTGTCACTAGTCTATAACTTTCATAGAAGTCAGGGCCGCATCTTACTAATTTGTTTCATCCTGGTAGTTTTGAATACATTGCAATGACATGGTAATAAATACTGACACACAAAAATAAATGGTTTTTGCACAGCATGAAATAAAGTAGTGCCTGACACATGGTCAGTGTTCAATAAATGTGAACTCTTTCTTGTAGTAATAACAGATGCTCAAAAAACATTTTGTGAAAAACGGCAAAAGCTCATTGTGCTGATTTACTATTAGCCAGCTAAGTTCTTTTAAAATTGATACTGCTTAGGAATTATTATAAAGAGTTTCAATTTTCTCTTTTGGTAAAAGCAAAAGTTTAGGTTCTCGAACCACAGAAAGATATTTTTCAAGACCTAGGTGCATGTATCACTTAATCTGGTCTCCATACAGATAGAATTAAATATTGAAATCTTTTTATATCCATTTAATCCCTGAAACTTAGTACAACTCTTAATGCCAAGTAAGCACTAAAAAATGTTAGTGGAAGGAATAAACAAATAAATGAATTAGGATGAATTGTTTATGCAACAGAATCTCCAAACTGTGAACACATCATATATAAGGAATATGTTTCATTCATTTTTTTGTCTCCAGCACCTCGCCCAGTATCTGACACAAAATGAATGTTTACTAAACAGCTATTTATTAAATTATAGATAAGCAATAAACACAGTTTACTTTAAAAATGCAAAGAAGGAAAAAGAAAACACATTGTTTGTATCATGTAAACTTGCACCAAAGATTTGTGAATAGATTTATTAATGGGGTGGAATTTCTACCTGGAGGATAGAGAGGTAAACATGGAGACTGAAAAGTCAGGTCACCTTAGTCCTCTCAAGTGGTTAAAGCCAACTAGTCCCTGCGAATGAGAATCTAGCCTCTCTGAGGGTCTCTAGCTTCTATACAGCATTGGCCTCAGAACAACACAGTCAGGGCAGGTGCTGGTCAATCTCTTAGCCTCAGAGTGCATACCTATTAGGGAAATTCTACTGTGGCAACAATGAAAACATAAAGACCTTGGGTGAAGAGAAGAAAGGAGTAGGAGTGTCACTTGAAGCACAAACAAGGAGACTGAACGGAGAATCTCTGTGTCACCACCTCTGTGTCAAGAAAGGCATGCCAGTTTCCTTCCAGGTACATAAGCATGTTGCACCATCGTGGAAGGAATGGAAGAGCAGGACGGGGTTGGCTGGTGGAAGTCACATCTTGGGGAAGCTGGCCAGATTCGCAATGCCACAAGCGTTGTTCTTATTCCGGGCCATAAGGATATAGCCTTTGTTTCCCCAGTTTTCTCCCCAGCTGTAGGACCAAGCAAGGAAAATACTTAGTACCCTCAGTTTATTCAATAAAACATTTACTGAGTATTGTGCTAGGTTTTGATGGCTTACCAAAATAAATAAATCAGTTTTTACCTTTAAAGACTTTAAAGTCAAGAAATGGAGAGAAGGCATAGTGTTACAAGAGAGATTGTTTCTGCTCAAGGGGATCAAAAAGGGCTTAACAAAAGAGGTGGCATTTGAGCTGAGCCCAAAGGCTGATAGAATTTGGACCTGTGGAAACAGGAAGCCAGCAAGTAAGAGTGAAATGAGTAATAGAGGCAGGAAAGCATGGGATATGTGTTAAGATCATGTAGCTAATTGCCCTACACCCAGAGCTATCACAGAATCGTGGATCAAGTATACGCCAATAAAAAAAAAATCATACAGCTGAAGAACAGGGTGCCTGACAGGGTATAGTGGGAGATTAGGTTAAGGGGATCTTTCTGGACAGGCTAAAGATTTTCATTCTCTGGCCCATGATAGTGGAGAGGACACTGAAGATTTCTGATTAGGAGAGTGATGTCATTAAACTTGAGTTTTATGATGAATTATCTTGAAAACATGAGTCTAGAGCATAAGAAAGAGGCAAGAGGCTGGAGCTGGTGATTTTGGTTTGGGAGTGAACCCATAGAGAGGAGACAACAGAGGATGAGATGGTTGGATGGCATCATCGACTCAATGGACATGAGTTTGTGCAAACTCCGGGAGATAGTGAAGGACAGGGAAGTCTGGTGTCCTGTAGTCCATGGGGTCACAAAGAGTCAGACAAACTGAGCACCTGAACAACAATCATAGGAGAGATGAATGAACCCATAAGATCAGATGAGACTGCTAAGGAGACAAGTGGAAAGGTTGGAAGATTAGATACAGATAAAGACAAAGGCAGACACAAAGACAGGGGAAGAGGGAAGAGATTGGTCTATATATCTTCCTAAATTATCTTCATAAGTTTACTGTCCTTTTTTCCTAACCAGAAAATTCACCACTGGTACATTTACTTAAGCAATTTACCCTACCCCTGTTCCCTTATCCAGGGGTTCCCAATGACCCTGATCCTGCCTGGGCATGTCCTTTATTTTTCCCAGCTCTCTTGGATGTAGAACTTACCACTTGATCAAAAAGAAAGGACAGGGTAAGTGCCTGGGCTGAGAAAGGAGAAAGGAAGAACATAAGACAGAAGCTGTGGGAGAAGGAATACCTTCTTAGGAAGGTGCACAGGCTCACCCTTAGTTCAGATTGTGATTTAAAAAGTTATTCCCAGCCTCACATTCCATCCTACCAGCCCTCCAGGCAGCATGCCAAACTTGAGAACTCTTCAGAGTCTAGGATGCCTGCTCCTTTGGAGGGCATCAAGGACAGAAAGTTTAATCAGTGCTACTGCCAGGCTGGTATTGATCAATGAGGAAAGGAAAAGAATAATTCCTATAAATCTGCACCCCATCCATAAAGTCATAAGGAGCTAAAGAAAAATAGGGAGCCAACAGGCCCTGTAGTTTTATTTGTTCCCAATAATAGAGAAGGAAATACTAATTTTGTTTTTGGTGCTCATATCTACTTTCTGAAACGCATTTATCTTCACAGACTTCAAAATCTCTGCCCAACTCTGATATATGTCTATCCTAAGAGCAAAAAGCTACACAAAGGGATATTAAACTTTTATATTGTTTATATTGTTCCCTAATGCTTACCATCAGACTCATGATGGAAACCTTCCTAAAAAACCAATCACATTAGAGAAAAAAGAAAAAATACATATAATTCCAAAGCTCCTGCTGGCTCTTGGTGCTCCTTTATGTTCTCACATTAGCTAGGTCTGTCTTTTTTAGGGGCTGTGAGATCACTGAAGACAGACATCTGCTCACAGGTTTGTGTACATGACTAAGTACCTTGAACACAGATTAGCTGTCCAACACACACCTTTAGTATTCTTGTCTGGCCATTACGTTAGAATGAATAGCCTCAGATTGGGAAGGTAGAATTGAAACGTGAGAAAATTTTCTTTGAGGGAAAAAAAGGAATATTGGGAAGTTAAGGCTGAGTGTTAAGAGAGTGAGGGAGTGACAAATACAGGGGTCCCATAATTACCTGTTTTTAATTATCCAGTGCTTGTTCCCCTTCTGGATCCCATATCCCACTGCCAAAACCGCGTGGTTCAGATTATCGCTATTGCAGTTTTCATCGTAATACACACCTAGGAAATAAATTATCAAGGTGAAGCTTTCTGCAATCCAAGGGCTGCCCTGTGGGGTCTCCCACTCTAGGAGACCCTCTGTAGAATCCTGTCCCAGGATTCTGTCTGTGCTATGGCAGCTGTTTCTCTCTGGTGGACTCAGTCTGATTACGGAAACAAGTACTGAAAATGCCTGGTACCCTTGGGGAAGCTGCCCAGTCCACATCAGGAGAGAAGGTTGATTGTGCTGTATAGGAACAGCACCGTACCTTTTCTGTAAAACTGGAAGNTCTCCCGCATTGCAGGTGGATTCTTTACCATCTGAACCACCAGGGAAGCCCAAGAATACTGGAGTGGGTAGAATAGTCCTTCTCCAGGGGATCTTCCCAACCCAGGAATCAAACCAAGGTTTCCTGCATTATAGGCAGATTCTCTACCAGCTGAGCTACCTAGGTATATACCCAAGAGAATAACATATCCACATAAGAAGTTGTACACAGATGTTCACAGCAGCATTCTTAGCATCCAAAAAATGTAAACAGCTCAATATCTACCAACCAATGAACAGATAAACAAAAATTTGTTTCCATTTATAAGAAATGTCTAGATCAGGCAAATTTAGAGAGACACAGAATAGATTAAGTTACACAGGGCTTGAGGAAGATACTGTTAATTAGTACAGGATTTCTTTGGGGGTAATAGCTGTTTTTTGTGTGGTAATACCCACACAGCCCTGTGACATACTAAAAAAATTATACCCTTTAAATGAGTAAACTGTATGGTATATGAAATCTATTTTAATAAAACTCTTACAAAACTAAGAAAAAGTTCAAACAGAAAACAATCAAAGAACAGAGAAACAGAAACTAATAAATTAGTCAACATAGCTATGCTCTACGGGGAAGGCAATGGCACCCCACCCCAGTACTCTTGCCTGGAAAATCCAATGGACGGAGTAGTCCATGGGGTCGCTAACAGTCGGACAGACTGAGTGACTTCACTTTCACTTTTCTCTTTCATGCATTGGAGAAGGAAATGGCAACCCACTCCAGTGTTCTTGCCTGGAGAATCCCAGGGACGGGGAAGCCTGGTGGGCTGCCGTCTATGGGGTCACACAGAGTAGGACACGACTGAATTGACTTAGCAGCAGTAGCAGCTATGCTCTAAAGCAAACTATGGTCCACAGGCCAAATCCAGTCCACTGCCTATTTCTGTAAATAGAAGTTTACTGGAACACAGCCATCTTTATTCATTTCATTTGTCTAGAACTGTTTTTGTGCTACAAGAGCAGAGTTGAGAAGCTGCAATAGAGACTGTATGTCCCACAATGCTGAAATATTTACTATCTGGTCTCTTAGGAAAGTTTGCGGACACTTGTTCTAGAAAAAAAAAAAAATCTGCCAGACTAGAGCAATAAACTGATGTATAAAACAAAATTATTTCTAGACAAGACTGAAACAAAACTGAAATACAATTGACCTTTGAACAATTCAGGGGTTAGGGGCACTGACTCTCCAAGTAGTCAAAAATCCAATAACTTATATAGTCAGCCCTCCATATAGGGTTCAGGTAGTACTGTACTATTTACTGTTGAAAAAATTTTGTGTATAAGTGGACCATTGCAGTTTAAACTCATGTTCAAAGGTCAACTGACCAAACTCTTCACATGTCAGAATCTAGTCTCTAAGTCATTGTTTGCTAAAATTTTACTCTACTAGTGTAAATCAACTACATTCTTACAAAAAATTAAAATTTTTTTTATTCTACCTGGATGAACTACCCCAAATTCTAGGCAGCTGGCAGATGCGAAACTAATGATATTTACTACTAGAAGAGGAGAAGGAAGAGGTAGGTAGCCAAGCAGACTTGGCCCATGAGAAATTCTAACACTGGAAAAGTTCAAGGTACATACTTCACATTGGTGTTGGTACAGATGATGTACTCAATTTCATCTGAGTAAGGGTTCTGGAAAGTAAAAGAGCTGGTTCTCATCCAGAGCCATTCTCGGTTCTTAGACCGAAACCGGAACATGACAGACAGCACCTGGCCTTTTAACTTCACCACCTGAAAAAGTTTTTAAGCTATCAGTTGAAACTCACAAAAAATTTTCTTTAGACATGTACAATCCTAGGATTCTTGTGTCACTGTCCTTGAAATAACAATATCTTGCAATGTTACTAACAAACAATGTGGGGAGTGAAACATTATTAAGCAACTAAATAATAAGGAGGTATATTTATCATGTTTCTTCTTAAAGTGCCAAGCTATCTGACCACTTTCACCAATGTCAAACAGGAATAACAATTATTTCCAGGAGAGAAAAGACTATGTTTCCCCACTTCCTTTGGAAAGTCCCTTAAAGATACACTGATCTACCAAATTTACTAAAAATTTAAAAGTTTAATGACATTGAACATAGCCTACATGCTGCTCCTCATCCTAGTTTCTACCACTATGCCTGAGAATTTCTGTTTTTAAAGCACACATGAAGGTTTCTATAAATAAAACTAAAATGGCTTTAATTTTATTTTGCTTTTTAAAAGAAAGTAAGTTTTTTATTATTTTCACTTCTGATCTCACACAATAGAAAATAATCTTTTGAATCCTCCTCCTTTATAATAAAAATATTAGAGGCTAACATTTGTTTTGTATTTACAATATGCCAAGCCTTAGGCTATGTGTTTTTTCTTTTTTTAAGAACAAATTTACTTAACATCTAAAAAAATATTTTCATCTTTAACACTTACATGTACTCAATGAATAATATATACACAATGAATATTACATCTATATACAAACCAAGTACTGGATTTGAAACCTGATTATTGCTCTACATATCTACACCAACAGAGTATAAATTCAGTACTTCAAAATACCTACACTATAAATTGCTTTTTAACCAAAAGTTAAGTGATAACATTTGTGTTTAAGCTGACAGAAGACTGGCAGTAACTGCTGATATTATAGTTTGAGAAATAATTATAACAGAAAAAGGAATATATTTCACTTAACAATAATACAATGGTACATTTTAAATATATAAGTAAAACTTTAAAAAATCAAATGTGAAACAATACAGCAAGAACCAAAATGGGAAGAAAACCAGGAAAACAAGCTTCATTAGAAATAGTAACTAAATTTATGTACTGAGAAGCAAAAAGAACTATAAATCCATCTAGACTTAAGAAATATCAAAATCTAGAAATCAGCAACTAGTAAGCAGCAACTAGTCTGCACAGTAAAAAGTACTTTTGCTTAGTACTCTAGTATCACAGCAGCAACTGATGTCAGAATAAAAACCTTGAGATCACAGTGTGTCTGAATCACCCATTGCTTTGGAATAAACATTTTTCTACAAGTGATAAAATGGTAGGAACTCTGTGGCCAAATGTGTCAGAATTATGAATTTCATGGATTTAAAATATACTGTACAATATCTTCTCACACTGCTAGAAGTCCATGTCCTTAGCTTTGAACAGTTTCAACAGAAGTCAAAATAGCTTTTCTAAGACTACACATATAATGCAATGTGATCCTTCTGCATGGATAAAACAAGTGATTCTGAAAAATCAGGAGACACTTTTTACTGCCATTGTCTGATTTCCTCTAGAAGTTGAGGTATGTGTTTTAAATGCTTTATCTTATTTGCCTACTGTATCAGTAAAAATACTATGCTGTGCTGTGCTTAGTCATGTCCGACTCTTTGCGACTCTGTCCGACTCTGGACTACAGCCCGCCAGGCACTGCTGTCTATGGGAATTCTCCAGGCAAGAATACTAGAGTGGGTTGCCATGCCCTCTTCCAGGGATCAAACCCAGGTCTCCCGCATTGCAGGTGGATTCTTTAATGACTGAACCAAAAGGAAGCCCAAGAATACTGGAGTGGGTAGTTTATCCTTTCTCCAGGGGATCTTCCTGACCCAGGAATCGAACAGTGGTCTCCTGCATTGCAGGTGGATTCTTTAACAAATGAGCTACCAGGGAAACCCAGTAATAACACTAGTGAGGCTTAAAGAGGGAAATTAGCCCATCTAATATAAAGTAAGAGTACCATCTAAAGCCAAGTCTGTCCTGAAATGAGAATTCACCAGATGTTTTCAGGATCTAGGGCCTAAAAAGCACAATTAAGAGTTAGCTTACAATTAAGAGTTAACTCTTACTTATCTATAGAAGAACTGTGAAATGAATTATTCAACTACTACTCACTGTTAAGTGCAGAATATTTTAAATACTTTAAAGATGGCCGCTTCGATGTTGAGCATCCAAAGCCAAACAAAAACACCTTGAACATTACATTATCCATAATTTCTAAGTACTGGTCCTTTCTTAAAAATACAAGTTAAGTAATAGTGTAAAACTGCAAGGCCTGCCATAGTGCTTGATTAAGCAGTACTCAATAAATATTTGTTGGATGAATGTAATAATAGATATTAGACAAAAATATTACTCCAATTCAAACCAGGAAAAAAAGCTACCTGTTGGAAGCTGTCTCTTAGAAGCTGCTGGTCTTCAGGATGACAGAATTCTACAATATTCTTTCCTAAGAGTTCCTAAAAGAGGAAAAGAAAAGTAAGATCAATACTTTTATGATCACCTAACTTCTCTGGCCCATTAGGAGAGGAACTGGATTTAATTTCTCTTGCTTTTATCCTAGGATTATAGATTAGAGGGAAAAAAAAAAAACACAAAAAACTGGAATCTGCTAAATAACTGACCTCTAGAGCAATTTTCTTTTTCATGATATTGCACATTTATTTTAACTGCATTTTTTACAGATTTGAGGTATAATTTAGATAGGCTCACTCATTCCAAGTGAATTTTATAATTTTAATTTAATGATCTGTAATACATTTATATAGTTATATAACCATTATCTCCAATTCAGTTTTAGAACATGTCCACTACCCCTAAAATTTCCTTTCTGCCAGTCTGAGGTCAGTCCATGTGCCATCCACTGATCTGCTTTCTGCTTCTTTAGTTTTGCTTCTCTGTACAAATGGAATCATAGAACAGGCAGTCTTGGGTCTGGCTTCTTTCATTTAACCTAGTATTTTAATGAAGTTCATCTGTGTTGTTCCAAATATCAATAGTATATCCTTTTTATTGCTTATAGGTATTCTAACATGGATATATCACAGTGTGTATCCATTCATTAGTTAAAGGACATTTAGGCTGTATTCATTAGTTAAAGGACATTTAGGCTGTTTTCATTTTTTGGCTATTTATGAGTAATACAGTCACGAACATCTGTGTATAAGCCTTTTTGTGAACATATGCTTTCTCTTGGGTAAATACAAGTGGACCTGCTAATTTGTAGGGTAAATGTGTGTTTAACTTTTTAAGAAACTGCCAAAATATTTTTCCAAAGTAGTTTACCATTTTACTTATCTACCAACAATGTATGAAGGTTCTGTTTCTCCATGGTCTGGCCAATATTTTTTTATTATACCCATTCTAATGGAACACAGTGGTATCTCATTGTGGTTTTAACATGTATTTTCCTAATGACGAGTAACTTTTTATGTGCTATTCATATTTTTTCTTTGATGAAATGTCTATTCAAATCTTGTGCTCTTTTTATTTAACTGGCTGGTTATCTTAATAAGTTTTACGAGTTCTTCATATATTTTGGATATAAATCTTTTTTCAGATATATGATTTGTAAATATTTTCTTCCAATTTGTGGCTAGTCTTTTCATTTTCTTAATGATCTCCTTTTAGGAGGGCAAGTTTTAACTTTTATGAAACTCAACTTATCAAATTTATTTTGCAAACCACGTTTTTAGTGTCATAAAAAAAAATCTTTGTCTAGGGAATTCCTTGGCAGTCTGGTGGGTAGGACTCGGTGTTTTCACTGCCATGGCCCAGGTTCAATTCTTGGTGGGGAGCACTAAGATCCACCAGGCTGCACAGTGCAGCAAAAAAAAAAAAAGAAAAAGTCTTTGCCTAACCTAAGATCACAAAGATTTTCTCCTAGTTTCTTCCAGAAGTTTTATAACTTTGGTTCTTACACCTTTACATCTTGGAGTTGATTTCTGTGTATGCTATGAAGTAAGAGTATAAGTTCTTTTTGTTTTATTCTGTTTTGCATATGAATATCCAATCGTCCCAACCCCTTCTATTGGAAAAGCTTCCTTCCCCTTGAATTATCTTGATATCTTTGTTGAAAATTAGCTGATCAGTTGACCATAAATATGAGAATAGACTCCATTCTGATCTACTGATCTAATAACTATCCCTACACCAACATCACATTGTCTTGGTAACAACAGTTTTACAACAGGTGCTGCATCAGGAAGTGTAAATGACTTTGTTCTTCTTTTTCAAGATCTCTTTTTCACCAGCTTCTTTACACAGCCACAACCACAAGTCCCTCCTGGTGACCAGAATTTTTAAGTTTATATAATGACTTATTTCTCAATTCAGATATAGTTATATCTGGTCTGCAGAATGAGATATCTAAATAAATCATAATAACTAGTGCTAAAGTTGCATGTTTAATGGGTTACTATGCACCTAGATTGATTATATGAATTTTCTAAAGGTGGCCATATCATTATAGCTAGATAAAGTGCATCATTATCTGTATTAATAGCATTAATAACAAAGAAATACATATTCATACCTGTTGCTCCCACCTGATTTCACAAGTTGTGTTTTTCTAGCTCAGATGCTAATCCTGGTAGGAAGTTGAGATTATACTTAGCTATCAGTAGAATAGGATCATCTCTTTTTCTGAGCTAGGGCTGCTATGTTTTGACTATCTCTGGAATTACATGAATGAATAATCTCAGCACATCCAAGGGAAAACAGAGGCCTAAATATCAGTGGTGTAACAACTCCAGCTCCTCACCTGTGGCTGGTAGCCAACAGTAGCCACACAGCGATGATCCACAAAAGTGAAGATTCCCTCAATATTGTGTCGAGAGATGAACTCTGTTGGTTGACAAACATTACTCATGTCTGTACAGTTGGGAGAACTAGTTACCTGAAAAGTAAAGAGAGAAAATTTGAGATAAAAATGAGATAAAGAAAGATACCATTCTTTACAGATGTACTTCCCATCAGGTTCCCAATTTTAGGAATTTCTGAACTGTCACAACTCATCCAGAAAGTAAAAAACGATAATCACAGATAGGGCATGAGGCCTAGCTCTACTCCCACACATGTACTCCACTAACTTTGTGAAGAAAGATAAAAATTCATTCAACCCCAAACCCACCTACTTTCATTTAGCTAAGTTGTATTGATTATTCATATTGGAAAATTATTCTCCCAAGCAATCAAGAAACATCTGTTTTTGTAAGGAGAATCAAAATAATTCTGCTTCCCTACTGTCAGTCATGAAATGAAAAATGAGAAGAACTCTCTTATATTGTATAAGAGCAAAAGAAATCAGTTGGAAATAGAAAATTTAGCAGTGCAAAGCTAAAAGTATGAAAGAGGAAAAGACTTCTCCCTCCAAAAGATCTTTCACTGTCTTCAGTTTCTGCTAAATCGAACAGAAGCAATGTTAAGTGTGAATGCCATATTCCTTCAAATATTTGGAGATTTTCAGAATGCTTCATTTATATTCAGAGAGTAAAAGGAAAAAATAACATGAACACATCCTGAAGATTTTCTCCCACTGAATGGGGGTGATTATTAACCGATACAGAAAATTCGTACTTGCCTGCAGTCTACCAATGGCCACTAGGCAAAACTTGCTCCCCTGGCCAGCTTCTGGGTCATCATCTGGAAGTGAGACACCTTCAAGAAGTTGAAGTTAGAAGGTTTAACATGTATCTCAAACACAACTGCCTTCAAAAATTAGGTGCATAAAGATTTAAAACACACAGATATGATGAGACTAGGTATAAAACAACAGAGTGCTAAAAGACAAGAATAAAGGTAAATAACCAAAAGAACTTTTAAGAATTTTTATATATGTTAATTCACATATTATACTCACATTAACTATAAAAATTACAGAGCACAGTCCTACACAAAGCATTCTAAAAGATTGAGATGGCCAAACCAAATGCATATGAAGACATCATATTTGGTCACTCTGCGACCATATCATCATTAAGAGAAGAGGTGTCTTGCCTAACCTGTGACTTTCAGATTAAGCAAACAATCAAAAATGAAATTAAACCAAACACCAACAGTTATCTTCTTTGGAAAAGAGAAGCCAGGACTTCAATGTTTTATGTGGAAAGGGAAGATGGTGGCATTTTTCCGCTACTCTTTGCATATTTATCTTTTTACCAAGAAAAAAAATATTTCTTTGAAAGCTACACAGACATATAAAAGACCATATATATTGCAGATGTAGCGTTTATACAGTATATAATCTAAAAAGTTCAAACATCATTACAACTTAAAATTATTTTATCTTCATCACATTTAACTACCATTTTGGGAGTGCCTACCATATGCCAGGCACTAGGCTAAGTTCTTTTCTTACACTAAACTTAATCCTCATAATTCTCTATGGGTTGTATTATCTCCAGATTATAGATGAGAAAATTGAGGGTTTTTTAAGTCAAGTAACTTACTAAGATACATCACTAGTAAACAACGTCAGAAACAAACCTAGGTTTTTACAAATTCAAACTTTAACCTCTTACCAAAATACACTACCTTGCCTCTCTTAGCTGCTATCCCTCTAGAACCCCCAATTCCCAGTCATACCTATCCAGCAGGGAGGTAATAAAGTTGCTAAGATTTGGAAATTCTGACCAGCCAGGTTAAAAGGCTGATCCTTGTACCCCAGCCACTTTTCTCACATTCCCTTTTGACCTTTAGTTCCAGTAAAAGACACAGCCAATACTGAGTCATTTTCAAGTCTGAGAAATCCATCTCCCTAACTGGAATAGAAAATCCATAATGGAAGGGAAAGAGTCCACTTTTTCTCTCCTATCTTCTTACAGTTTATACCAAAGCAAATTTCATATGCAACAGGTATATGATAAATATTAGCTAACTTTCTTGGACTCTGAGGAACTAGCTTCACCCAGAAAGAAATCACTATTCAACTTTCCTACCTGCTGGGGGCCAAGCCTTGATATAGCCTGTGCAGTGGACCACCACGAAGTGAGGTTCCCCATCCTTCGCAGAGCCAAGTCCATTCCTAGAAAAATTACAGGTGTCAGGAAAAAACTTTACTCAGAATCATTTAAAAAGCAATGCTGGCTTAGTACCTTTAACTTTAGGCTATTGGGTGTTTTAATAATAGGATGACTATACTTGGACCTTTCCCTCCCAGAAGTGACCACCATATTGTTTACCTTTGTCAAAGTAAAGCAACTGAAAGGTACTGCAGCAGGAAGAAAGCACGTAAAGTGGGAGTGTAACTTCCTTAAACAGGATGAGCAAAAGATGCTTTAGAAGTTCAGGAAAAATAAAAATGTAACTGAGAAGTGAGGGATGAGGGTAAGGGCTGCTGAAGGAAGTACTATAGTAAGATAGCTGAAAATGTGATAATCTCTACAGGTAGCTGACCATCCCTTTGGGTTTCTGTTTTTTTTTTACTGCTTAAGATCTCACCTGCATCTGTTTCTCACAAAGCTCAGCCTATTCATGGAGACTGAATCCACAGAGCTATTGCCACACCTGTTTCAATGAACAGAGAGATTAAAAGCAATTAAGGTGCACTATCATTCATACAACCTGAAAAAAAAAAAAAAATCGAAAAATGGGCAGATCTAAAGAGACATCTCTCCAAAGAAGAAATACAGATGGCCAACAGGTATGTGAAAAGTGGCTCGATACTGCTAATTAATAGAGAAATACAAATCAAAACTATAATGAGGTACCACCTCAAACTGGTCAGAACGGCCATAATTAAAAAGTCTACAAATAAATGCTAGAGAGGATATGGAGAAAGGGGAACCCTCCTACCCTGATGGGAGGAATTCAAGTTGATGCTGCCACTGTGGAAAACAGTATGGAGGTTCCTCAGAATACTGAAAACAGAATTACCATGTGATCCAGCAAAATTGTAATTTAAAAAAATAAATGTATTCCTATGTTCACAGCAGCACTACTCACAATAGCCAAGACAGGGAAACAACCTAAATGTCCATCTACAGAGGAATGGGTAAACAAGATGTGGCACATATGAAAAATGGAATACTATTCAGCCAAAAAAAGGGAATGCCGTTTGCAGCAACACGGATGAATCTAGCTATTATCACACCAAGTGAAGTAAGAAAAAGAAAGGCAAATAACATATGATATCACTTCTGTGTGGAATCTAAAATAGGACACAAGTGAACCTATCTATGAAACAGAATCAGGGACACAGAGAATAGACAGGGCATTGCAAAGGGGGGCAAAGGTGGCAGAGGTTTGGACTGGGAGTCTGGGATTAGTTGATGCAAACTGGAATACATAGAATGGATAAACAAAAGGTCCTACTGAATGACACAGGGAACTATATTCAATATTCTGTGATAAACCATAATGGAAAAGAATATGAAAAAGAATGTATACATAGATATAGATATATATAGCTGAGTCCCTTTGCTGTTCAGCAGTAATTACTACGATACTGTAATTCAACCACATTTCAATAAAAAAATAAATTAAGGAAAAAAAGCTGCACTATCAAAGAAGTTTTCATTATTTAACAGCCAGATAACAGGCTCTGGATACAACTTGACACAGAAAATTGCCAACAATGTTCCTAACAATAAAAGATAAAGAAGTCAGATTTGGTATTTCTAAAACTTGTTAACTGTGTCACAGATTTTAAGTCAACATGTTCTATATGCTCTACAAATGGAGATAGTCTCTACATCAGGAGTTAGTACACTTTTTCTGTAAATAACCAGACAGTAAATATTTTCAGCTCTGTGGGCCAAACAATTTGTTACAACTAGTTGACTCTGCTATTAAGGGTATGAAAGCAGCCAGACAGTATGTCAATAAATGGGCATGGCTATGTTCCAATAAAGCTTTATTTACAAAGAGAGTTGCGGTTTGTAGACTCCAGCATGATGCTGCAACAAAATCTATTTGCTGTATTTTGTTATTATCTAGGACTTCCCAGGTGGCACCAGTGGTAAAGAACCTGCCTAGCAATGCAGGAGACTTAAAGAGATGCTAGTCCGATCCCTGGATTGGGAAGACCCCTGGAGGAGAGGAGCCTGGAGGGCTACGGTCCATAGGATCACAGAGTCAGACACAACTAAAGCGACTTAGCACGCACACAATCACGTTATTATTTACCTTGCTCCTCCGTATGTCATTGCAATAGCCATGTCCACATATTGGGACAGTCTCTCCCATTCTCACTACTTTCTTTCTCTCATTTCTTTAATAATAAAACATACATAGAATCTTATGTGTCATGCACTATTCTAAGCATCTATAAAAAATTTATTTATTTTGGTGTGCTGGGTCCTCATTGCTACACGTAGGCTTTTTCTCTAGCTGCAGCAAGTGAGCTTTTCATTACAGCCCTTCTCTTGTTGAGGAGCACGGGTTCTAGGCAGTAGTTGTGGCACGATGGCTTAGCTACTCTGAGGCCTGTGGGATCTTCTCAGACCAGGGATCGAACCTGTGTCCCTTGCACTGGCAAGTGGATTCTTAACCACTGGACCACCAGAGAAGTCCTATGCATCTTTATATATATTTATTCATCTAATCTTCATAACAACTTTATGAGGCTGATATAACTCCCAATATTAGGTGAAGAAATAAAAACACAAGGCAGTCATTTAATCCATTCAAGGTCAGAAGATAAGTGATAAATCCAGTAGTCTGGGTCTAGAAGCTACTCCAAACCACTAAGCCACGTAATATTAAATTTTGTAACACCCCCAGGAAACCTTTCTTAATATCCTATTCATCACTTCTAATAAGCATCCTCTCAATAGTCAATTTCCATTACACAACCTGAATTTATTTTGTGACATGAAGAGATGTTTTCTCTGTGATGAAAACTACCACCATCCTTTCTTCAGAATACTAAAATGTACAGTATATAATTTATAAATGTTAAATATTACGTGAAAGGAATCAGAAAGTCTTAATTCTCTACTGAAGGGAAGAGAGAGGGGCAGAAGTGGCCTGAGTACATGGACGTTGTCTTGGAATACACCAGGAAAAAAATATAGATACTGGCATCCAACCAGTATAGATTAAAATCCTGAATCAAACATGGGAAGTCAATTTCTTTGTGTCATTTTTTTTTTAAATCAGCAAAATAGTAACCTTGAATTCTACTCTACGGGGCAGTTGTGGAAAATGAGATGACACATAAAGCACCTATCTATCATAAGAAGAGTTCAGTAAATACTAGTTTGCTTATCATTTATTTTATGTTATGACTAAATCGGGTCTTGAGAGTTAAATTTAATCTACCTGAAGCTTAGATTTAGATTCATGTTGATGTATGGCAAAACCAATATAATACTGTAAAGTAATCAGCCTCCGATTAAAAAAAACAAAAAAAAAGTTTAGCTCCTCTGACCAGAAATTAAACCCTCAGCTCTGAATTCTTCCTATGACAAGTCACAATCCTCATCCTGACACTCACCTCATACGGCAAATAAATGATCTCCTTGAGCCCATACACATCCTCATGGAAGACTGCTGACCTTCCTTTTTCACTGTTCCAGTCTTCAGATCCAGGATACGCCCTGAAAAGGATGTGAAGAAGAGTCTGGAGTACATTTTTTGTGTGTAGGGAAGAGTGGGAGAGATACTGGAGGCAAAGCTAAGTAAACAGTCTATTCACGCTCTTCAATCTCCTCGCGTATAACAGAATAAGCCAAGTATGAGATGGATTTTTTTCAAGTCTAAAACACCTCGATTCCCATTAATGAATCTTACGCTTCAGTTCAAAGGCAGCACTGGAAATAACTTTATGCAAGGGAAGACAGGAGCAGGAGTAGGTAGAGCTGGCAAACAAGAGCAAGGTTATATTCTTGGGACTGATTATTTTTATACACATGCATGCATGTACACACACACACACACAAGAGTGAATGTCATTGGTTTAAAAACAAATAATTTTATATGCTATAGAAAAACGCATCTGTCTCATGCTAAAATTGTCCCTCCTATATTATATAGAAACCAAATGGGAACTTTTGAGAAGAACTAGAAAAATGAAATCCATAAAAACATAAAAGAAGGGAAAGCTAAATACCAACATTAATATGACCATAATGGATTTGATTTCAATTACTAGCTTTAATCTGCTTCCACATTAAAATTTTTTCCAGATTGCTTAGGAGCAGATGTGACTTATTTCCTTCAGCGAAACTCTGGCAAAAGGACTGAATAACATTGAACGCAGGCAGCTGGCAGCGGGGGACAAAAAAAGGCAGAAAAATAGCGCAGATACAAACAAACAAAAAACACCTGATATACTGAATGATAACCATTCCCCTCTAAAATAAAAATCTATCATCATAGAACCAAGTACAAAGTCAAAGCCAAGCACAACTTGGTAGAAAAAAATATCAAGTAATTACCCATACAAATGAGACATAAACATGGATAATTTCATTCTTTTAGAATGACAAGGGAGGTGGTGGTATTGTAGGTTTGGCCTTTATGGTGTATTTACACTAATATTAAGATTAAAGTAAACTTTTATATAAACACTGTCACTAATGAAACATTTTCTAAGGATGAGCTACAAAATGTATTACTTGCACATGGACAAAAAGAACAGATTACACTCATGAAAGAAGAAAATTCTAAAAGTTTTGCCAGATACAATGGGAAAATTTAAGCATTAAAATACCTCTTCTATCTCAGAAAAAAAGAAGAAAGGACTTGCCATTCATTTCCCATCAACGTAATTCATACCTGTCAGCGCATTTTCTGAAGTGGAAAGCTGCTCACGAAGTTTGTCCACATCATCTGGGTGTACCTGATCATACAGCGTGCTACCAAACCACTCAGACTGTGGCTGGTTCAAAACTGGGGTCACTGAGTCAGAGACGTATACCACCCGGCCTGTCTCACATGAGACAATAAACAGAAAGCCGTCTGCTGCCTCCAAGATCAAATGTTTCAGTTCCTGCCCAAGGAAGAGAAATACAAGTTAATACTGAACTCTTTTGAAAAATACAAATATTACTATGGAAAGAAGGAAGACCCTTCAGACCATATGTATCTTTCCATAAATAACTGTGGCCTTCTGTTTGACCCACAGGCACAGCTTTGTACCTTAAATATAATCACCTTCACTGACAGGGTAGCTTTTTCCAATAGATAGTTCATCAGTGTGCCTATGTCACTATCCACCTCCCTCCTCTTTACCTCAGATCTCAAAACAGGTAATAAAAATGCTTACTATTAACAAAAATTGAGTTCTTGATCTCACCCTCTCTGGTCTCTTAGGGTGATGCACTACAAATATTCATATTGTTCTCTTTCCCCTCAAATCTTAAACATGACCAAGTTTTCTTAATTCTATACAAAACTTCCCTCAACTCTGCCCAACTCATCTTCCAGGGCCAAGCTTAAATTAAGAGTAATGTTATACTCAGTGGCTCTACTCTCTGACTTTTCATGTATTTCTCAGTCCATCTGCAATCTTCACTCTCAACCACTGCATCTTTTTTCAGCAGGTTACTATTAATAATGTATTCCTAACTGCCAACTCAAGTGTTCTTTCCTGAGTCTGTACACAATGTCACTACAGATCTGACAGTGTTGTTCATTTTTATCCTTTAAAATTTATTTCTGCCTAGCTTCTATGACACTATTCTCAAACTTTTACCTCCTTTTCAAATTTCTGTTATCTGCTTTAAGCTCCTTTTCCTCTGTTCAAGTTTCTAGTGCGGGCATTTCCAACATTCTATCTTAAGTTCTCTCCTCTATTTATTCCATACTCTCTCTCTGAGAAATCGTATCCACTTCTCCACTATGAAATGATACCCAAGTCTACATTTCTAGGCTTGCCTAAAATCAACTAAGCATCTCCAAATAGACACTCTATCAGCAATTCAATTTCAACATCTCAAAACTCAGCATCATCTCCCTCTTCAAAAACAATCCTCTGTGCTCTTCCAGCACTCTCTTTCGTGATTAACAATATCCCCTTCCTCTCAGGGTATAGGTCTAAAAAACCTAACTAATCTCTCACAATCCAGTGATAACTCAGCTTATCAATGTCACTGTCTTAGTTATCTCATGCCAAGACTAACGGCCTGCTTTCACTCTTTCCAGTCCATCCTTAAAATGCTACATTTTTTATAGCTACCCATTGCCTAAAAATTAAAATCTAAGTTATTTAACATAACACTTAAATATTCCTTCATCAAGTGCCCCAGGGCATGCTAAACTGATTTTCCTTGAATAAAACCTGATTATTCTCACAGTGCTTTTAATCAAGCTATTTCCAATATTTACAACATTATTTCCCTGTTCTTCGCTTTCCATATTTACACTTTACATATTTACATAGGACTTATTATTGCACCTCTGATATGGATTGGATTCTGTGTTTACATCATGATTTATTTATTTACACATGTTTTTACCTGTGACTACCTCTTACCATTCTTTACATTTCTAATAGCACAAAGTATCTGGATAGCTCACCAAAAGTACCTAACTGGAAACCATTGAATCAATATCTACATGTATTCTGTTAGTACAAATTGATTAGCTATTTCAGTGTACATATATATGTAATCTGTGTTTTATGTGCTTTCATATAGACCATCCTATTTGGAAAAATTTTATTGCTTTCTTCCAAACCACATTTCTTCCTTCCTTCTGATTCTCTGAAAAAGGATGGCTGCTGCTGCTGCTAAGTCGCTTCAGTCATGTCTGACTCTGTGCGACCCCATAGACGGCAGCCCACCAGGCTCCGCCGTCCCTGGGATTCTCCAGGCAAGAACACTGGAGAGGGCTGCCATTTCCTTCTCCAATGCATGAAAGTGAAAAGTGAAAGTGAAGCCGCTCAGTCGTGTCCGAGTCTTCGAGACCCCATGGACTGCAGCCCACCAGGCTCCTCCGCCCATGGGATTTTCCAGGCAAGAGTACTGGAAAAAGGATGGCATTACAGTCAATTTTTTTCTTCCTTGTACTTCCTATATTTTCTGAATTTTTCTGCAATAAATAAGTGATACTTTTAACAATCAGAACATGGCTACCTTATACTCTTTGAGGTCTTTGCTGACTATTCTCACTCAGGCCCAGCCACTCTATTTACTGTAGCCGTCCCGCTAGTATATATGTACTTGTGTGTGTCTGTGTGCTCTATCAGTTGTGTCAGACTCTCTGCAACCCTATGAACTGTAGCCCGCCAGCTCCTCTGTTCATGGGACTTCCCAGGCAAAAATACTAGAGCAGGCTACCATTTCTCCTCCAGGGAATCTTCCTGACCCAGGGAGGGAACCCATGTCTTCTGCATTGCAGGTGGATTATTTACCGCTGAGCCATGGTGGAAACCAACACATATATTTAATCCTATATAAATTGTTAATAAGTTCTTTAAAGGCATTTCTTCCCATACACATTTTCCTCATTTTTCACTTATGTGTGTACCCTGTTACTCACATATTCATATTCAAACTGAGTTTCTGAAAAGCTGGAAATGTTTCTACCTTCTATTTCTCTCATAGTACACTGAATGTAATAGAGCATATCTCTAAACAACAACAACTGCCTGTTAGATTCCTTTCATCACTAAAACTGGAAGCTGCTTCAAGTAAAAGAAATATATTACTATCATCTTCTATAACCCTAAAGCCAAGGAAAAGAACTGGTTCTTTGGGGATGAACAGAGTCATCCCCAAGATTCCAATCTACCACAGAAGATTCTGTTCTTCTACCCTGAAGACTGGATTCATGAGTAAAGTTCTAAAAATACCTGTAGGCATGCTAAATAGTTTTCACAATTCTTCTCACTTCTGTTTCAAACCTAATAAATGGTAGAGTCAGGGATCAAAACTCACTTTCCTATGACCTGACTATTTCCTTCACAGCTGAATTCCTGTCCTTTAAAGAATCTACAGATTCAGCTCTGCTCTGATTCCCAATATAACACACACTTTAGGATTATGAGCATCCACCCCCAAAAGATCAAAACTTTCAAAAACTTCTAGACCCCCTCATGTGTGCTTCCCAGAGACCTGATCAGTGAGGAAAGACGGCTTGTAGGTGCCGTCGGTAGATGTGTTGCCAGTTCCTCTCAACGACTTCATGTGAGAAACTGCCATGCGCAAGATGGTTAGCTTGTCTGGTTTCCGAGCCAGGGCGCTACAGGTGGGTACCATGTCTGACAGTTCTGTTATGTAGGCTGTCATCTTGTTCCGTCGTCGCCGTTCAATCTCACTGTGGTTTTCCCTGCATGGAGGGAGAGAGGAGAAGCCCCATCCAGGTGGTCATATCTGGCCACTTGGGAGCAGAGAGAGTGACATGGATACCAAGTGAGCTGCTGAAGAAATGTGGTACTTAGATTTAGTAGTGCTTAAGTCTCAGATGTTAGAGTAAGGTCTGCCAAGCTTCTCATGCAGAGCAAGCATGGAATAGAAACCAACGAGGTAGACAAGAGTATAAGCAGATACCAGCAAATCTCTCTAACTCCTGGAAACTTCACTTCCTATGTAAATTACCACTCTCTCAGAACAAAAAGTGTTTTAAGAAATGACAATCTTAAAAAATGTTGATTTTACTCACTTAAGTTCCTCAGCTTGGCTGATTTCTTATTTACCAATCTTTTTAAAGGCTGAAAACAAAAAATGACCAATTTTTTCCGAAAGAAGTATGTTGCTCAATAGTTGATACGAGAATTGATTAGTATAGACTCTCCTGGTCTATAAAATATTGTTTGTTCCAAGTATCTCTCTTATTCTCAACACTAGAAGGCAGAATTGGAAGTTCTACTTGTCCCCCTAATGGACAAGGCCCTAGCTTCTCTATCTGGGTGTGGTGCCAGTACACTGAGCTCAAGAGATTTATAAGATGCCATTTACTAAGTCCCTTATGATGCCCAATTTGGGACAAAGTGAACTGGAGAACAGGATGCTTAAAGGCCTGAAAACAGACAATCTGGATCTCACCAGGGAAAGCAGAACACATCTCCAATACTGACTTCCTCAAAATCAGGGTAACTGCTACTGCTAAGTCGCTTCAGTCGTGTCCGACTCTGTGCGACCCCATAGATGGCAGCCCACCAGGCTCTGCCGTCCCTGGGATTCTCCAGGCAAGGACACTGGAGTGGGTTGCCATTTCCTTCTCCAATGCATGAGAGTGAAAAGTGAAGTCACTCAGTCGTGTCCAGCTCTTCGCGACCCCATGGACTGAAGCCTACCAGGCTCCTCTGTTCATGGGATTTTCCAGGCAAGAGTACTGGAGTGGGGTGCCACTGCCTTCTTCACAGTCAGGGCAAAATTACTGCTAATTATATAATTATAAAAGTATAATTCAGTATTTTTCAAATTGGATTTCTGAAAAGCCTAACAGTTCCTCAGTATCTTCCATAGGAATACTTCAAGGAGAGATCCAAACAACAGCTGCATTCTTGTTTCTGTTTTGAGCAGCTTTGCTTTATCTTTTTTATGGACTTCTATTACCACTAAAGATTCTATCTGAACAAAAGTTCTCTGCCAAAACAAACAAAAAGAAAACAATGAATCTAACTTAAATCTCTTCTTTTGATTAGAGCAAACTAATGTCCAGTAGTTAACTGACTTTTCCAAGGGCAGGCCCCATTCCCAATGAATGCAGTGCTCTTCCCACCATACCACACCAGTTTTCTGAAACGTCTAAGCGTTAGCAGGCATAAGTTAAAATGGCAGCAAAATGAGATTGTGACCCAGCTGAAAGAGGTAACAATAGGTCTCATAGCGTAGGTCCATTTTAGTTATTCTGCATGAGAAACATAAAATTTTACTCTTAAACATAAAGCACCCATTTCCTTGTATCTGACAGGTTTCTGACACTGAAATCCAGAAGACTGATCTTTTAAATAGCCACATCAAGGCTGCTAAGCTTTTCTAAGAAACCACAAGATTCACTCATCAAAGCCACACCAGTACTGCTGTGACAAAGTAATCTAGGCTGTGAGTTTACCCAGGAAAATAAGGGTGAGCTTTCTAGAAGGGTGCGGAGTAAATACTGAGGCCTAAAGACTAGGAACTAATTGCAAACACAGATATATTTATTGGCTTTCTGATAAAAGAGCATTTTCCTGCTAAAGTATCGACTGGCACAGCTGCACTGTTTCTAAAAGCTTTTTATTCTGTGAAACTTAGTGTGCTAAGATAAAGATAAAAAGAGAAATCTATAAAACTAATAGCAATTTCTTAAATTCTTATGTTCCCTCAACTCACCCACTTTCTGGTGGGGGAAGCCAAAGTTCCTGTTATACACAAACTTCTAAAAATCTTGTCCTCTCTTGCCACAAAGAAAAACATGAAGAGAAAGGGGAAGAAAAGAGCAGAAATAAGAAAGAGGATAGAAAAAGCAGCAGCATCCACTTCATCATGCTAAAAGACACCATTTTCCTACCTGGCAAGTCTCTCCTTATCCGCAGAGCTCTGCTCATCATCCGACCTAAAAACAGAATTAATGAACTAAGCTAAACATAAAATAAAAAGAAAGGAAGGAAGGGGGGGAAGAAGGAAGGAGGGGGGAAAGAAGGGAGGAAGAAATAAAAGAGGGGAAGGAAAAAAGGAAGGGGAGAAAGGGAAAGAGGAAAGAGGGAGGAGAAAAGGGGGAAGGGAAGGGAAGAAAATAACAGAAAAAAACAGATGCAGAGAAGAGGGGTAAATGAAAATATAGACAAGAACCTTGCCTGTACTCGACAAAACCATCTGTCAAAATAAAAGAAAAGTAACTTACAGGACAAAGGTCAACATAAAAGCAAGCCCATTAGAAATGAACATAATCTGAGCACAGAAAGCCAATTATCTCTTTAGAAACCAAGCAGACATACTATTTGAATAAGAACTAAACAAGGGGTACTGTTTTCACATACTGCTTCCAAACTGGAAAGAAAGTAATATTCACATATGTTATTTCTACACTGAGAAGAAAAAAAATCAAGCAGTAAATGATGTTAAGAAAGTCAAACGAGTGATCACAAACACAATCTCTCTATAACACACATACAGCACACATGTGCTCACAGACAAAATAACCAACCAGGTTTCCCTGGAGAATTATATAAATAAAACTAAGAGGTATCTAGTATATCCCCTATCAGTGATTTGATCTTGAAGTGGTACATTTCTCTTCTGTCACTTTCCCATTTCTCTGCAATAAAGCCATAACGTTGCTGGATCCTAGATCAACTCCCTCTCCCCTGCAGGGGGCTACAAAGGATTACCATTACATTTCTCTGAATAACTGAAATACTATAAGGGTTTGTGGCAAAGGATGAAACACGTTGGTAGTTGCAACGTGTTGGTAGTTTATCAGTAATCAATTCCATCTTAAATATATACATATGTATATGTATATAGAGAGATTAAGAATAGATTAAGAAAAAATATTTAAGTGTGATATATTAACAGGCTGAAAACCCAGCTATTAAAAAATGACAACTACAATGATTTTGTAGAAAATGGTCAGCAGGGGGGGAAAAAGAGACAAAAAAATAACACAGCAATGACAAGAACCACCTGAAAACTTATGCATATTGACAAGAGAAAGAAAAAAAGGTGATATTAAGTAAAGTTTCATATTCACTGGGTTATTGTAATTCCTTAACTACAAATATTTTTTCAAAAAGTTGGGAAAATTCATTTCATCTTTTGAAGACCCTCTACTGAATCCCAAATGAGAATATTTGAGGTGAACTAGCTTAACGAATCTTAAAGAAATGAGTTCTGGGAATTCCCTGGCAGTCCAGCAGTTAGCACTCCACACATTCACTGCTAGGGGTACTAGTTCAATCCCTGGTCATGGAACTAAGATCCCACAAAGAAATGCGCTCTGTTGTCTGCAAGTTAAATATCTAAAATTACTATTACTACTCCTACCAATACAGATCCATAATCCCTTATCTACTTCAATATTTCCAAAGAAAATACAGAATGTATAAATATTCACATTTTAAAATTTGAATTAAATTTTAAAGTCACTCAGTCATGTCCGACTCTTTGTGACCCTATGGACCATACAGTTCATGGAATTCTCCAGGCCAGAATACTGGAGTGAGTAGCCTTTCCCGTCTCCAGGGCCTCTTCCTAACCCAGGGATCGAACCCAGGTCTCCCGCATTGCAGGTGGATTCCTTACCAGCTGAGCCACAAGGGAAGCCCAAATAAATATTCACATTAAGCAAGACAAATGAAGACTAAAACAGTTCAGGTGATGTCTTCATAGCTTTTTGGGATTTCAGCCAAGAGACTGTGAAACCCTTACCACCACTATTATGTGATGGCTTCACTTTCTAATGCAGTTTTTTAAAAACTACTGCCCAAATATCTACTATTAACTTCTCATTTGAGAGATGATTCACATCCTAAAGTGTTCCTAAGTATCTACTTCAGATTTGAAGTAACTATAAATTCTTCAGAAACCTTTAATTCTGCTCCTTTTCTATTGCCACTGCCACCATTCTAGCCCAGGCTCTCAAGATTTTATCACTGTCTTGTTTCAACGAAATCCCATTTATCCTCTTGACTACAGTGCTTCTCTTTAATGAGTCCTATATAATAAGCTACTGGAGAAAAATTAATATGCATTTTATATTGATACATTATCATTTCATTCAAAGCTTATGATGGCATCTCACTGCTTCAGAGACTGATATTGCTTAGCCCTTGACATCAATGGTTCTCAATGTATGGGCCCCAGATCAGCAGCATTAGCAATGAATAAGTAGTAATTGCTTAGTTAAGCATTGGATTTTGGATTATTCACTTTTCTGATGTGGTTGCAAATTCAATTTTTAAAAAACAAGTAATTTACTGCTTAACAATATACAGAATAAACGTTCTAAGAATAAACCAATATTTGAGTTGAGAGGATTTTTTTAATATAAACCAAAGTATTTTTCATGCTCTAGACAGGTAACTTAAACAAATGTATTTCAATAAAAACTGCACTCTTCGTGTAGTTTCTTTGCTGTCATCTTTAAAAGAATAAAATCATTATCTGTACAGATTTTGTAGATCCATTTAAAAATAAATGCAACCAAGAAATTCATATTGTGTTCCTGTGGACACCCAGCAAGCACAATATATAGCTATTTATCACATACATAAAAATACTGTTTAAGTATACCATTAGTTTGGCATCATAAGTCTGAAAGCCATGTTACCTGACCATAAACAACAATTATAATACTAATTTTCATCAGTTGAGACTGGGCAGAGAAATTAACTCTCATTGAGAAAAAATTAAAACTGAGAATTTTTAAATTGCCTGGTCCCATAACAAGGACCAAGATGCTCTACTATATTACCTGGCAAATCGCTCTTTATCATTAGACATCTGATCATCATCACACCTGAAGGAAAAAAACAAAGATTAATCCAAGGTATTACACTTGTTGTATCTATTTCATTCCGAAAGGAGAACCAGAAAGGGGTAAAAATATTCAGCAAAAAAAGCCAATTGAAAAGGCAGCACAAAGCAACAGAGATAATAATATCATCTCACAGAACTTAAAAATCCATGATTATTACTTGTCTGTTTTCTAATGTCTCCTTTACTCTTTCTTAACAAACATTCCAAAAAAAGATGTTGAGCTCACGAGGGCACAGCTGTCTGCCCTGTCAATACCTCCCCGAGGTTAGAGATAGTTTTGTTTTTCTTTAATTACATCAAAAACCATACGTAACATCAAATTTGCCATCTTAACCATGTTTAAGTGTATGGCTCAGTCACACTAATTATATTCACACTGGTGTACAAAGTATCTCTAGAACTTTTTCACACTGAAAAACAAACTCTATAGCTACTGAACACCATCTTCTCCTTCTCTCTGTCCCCATCCCACCCCCAGCTCTTGACAACCACCACTCTGCTGTCTCTCTGATTGTGACTACTTACATCCTCACATAGTGAAATCATACAATATTTATCTTTTTTCGACAGGCTGATTTCATTTAGTATAATGCTCTCAAGGTTCATCCATGTGGTAGTAAGTGACAGAATTTCCTTCTTTTTTAAGGCCAAGTAATGTTGCATTTGTGAGTGGATATCTGGGGTGCTTCCACCTCTCAGTTACTGTAAAAATGGAGCAGTGAACATGAGTGTATAAATATCTCTAAGATCTTGCTTTCCATTCTTTTGGATATATAACCAGAAGTGGCACTGCTGGATCATATAATATTTCTGTTTTTAACGTTTCAATGAACTTCCGTGGCCATATAATTTTACATTCCTACCAATAGTGCCCAAGAGGTCCAATTCCTCCATATCCTTACCAATGCTTGCTATTTTCTGGATTTTTTGATGGTAGCATTCTGATGGCCTACTCACTGTAGTTTTGATTTGCATTTCTCTAAATGATTAGTAATGTTGAGTGTCTCTCCATATGACTTTTAGCCATTTGTGTATGTTCTTTGGAGAAATGCCTATTCAAATCCTTTGCTTATTTAAGCAGGTTGTTTTTTGTTACAGGAGTTCTGCAAGTATCACGTCAGATAGATGATTGGCAGATATTGTCTTCCATTCTATATGTTACCTTTCCACTGTGCTTCCTTTGATGTGCAAAAGTTTCTAAAAGTCTTAAATTTTGATTTAAACAATGAACAGTATCTCTTTGATTAAGAAAACACAATCCATTCATCTCAAGAACTTCTACTTAACAAGACGATGAATCCTGTTTGCTACTACAGAAACCGCAAAGGAGGATGCGTTGAAGGAGGTAAACCTAACTATGAAAACACCACTCTCTTCTCCAGATGGTCTAAATTTTCCTCTTCTCACTGCCACAGGACATAGCAAAAATCCATCAGCTTTGGGCAGAAAGAGCCTTTGTGAAACAGGTAAGACTCACAGAATTTTCAGTTAAACCAGTTATTCCTATTACAGCCAAAATTCATACTTCACAGGCCATATACATCCTCAACTAATCTGACTCCAAAATTTTTCTTTGAAAATACCTGGAGAACAGACACAGAGGTGTGGTGGAATTTCAGCTCAAGGACAAGCTGTTTGTTTCTAAGATACAAAATATACTATAAATCACAGGCTACAAACTCTTAATGAAAGAAGAGACCTATAATTTACATAGTAACTCTCAATCTCAAGAATGTATCTTCCAGGTCCTTGCTACTCAAAGTGTGGTCAGTGGACCAGAAGCAGCAGCATCACTTAGGAATCCGTAAGAATGCAGAATCTTGGGCACTATCCGAGACCTAACAAATTATAATCTTCATCTTGTAAAGAACCCCCTGGCAGATTTGTACCTGCATTTGAACTTGAGAAGCATTATTTTAGTACTAGCAACTCTGATATTGTATGTAGACTTTCAAATCCTTCATATTCTTAAAAATCATTTCATAGTGTTGTCTGGAGAATATAACAAAATGACACTTGAACCAAGTGATGAAAAGAGGTAATAAATTACAACTTGCATCCACCAAGGTTTAATCCACCAAGTATCAAGCTGATTTATAGATTTACAGATACAATACAAGTAAGACTTTCACTCCCAGACCAAAGTGGAAAATTCTGATTAAAAAAATATACCAGGAATTCCTGTTTAGGTCTCCATATTTCCACTGCCTGGGGCATGGGTTCAATCCCTGGTTGAGGAACTAAGATCCTGCAAGCCATGAGGCCAGAGGGAAAAAAAGTTCTGATGATCAAGTAAAAAAAAATTTGGTGATGACTCTCCTGGGCATGCATAATGACCTACTTGGTAAGATCAACTATGAAAACTTTTTTTTAAGGTCGGGGAAAGGACAAATAAACCTTTTAAAATTTGTATGTAGTTTGGGACTACCAGATTTTGTGGAATGGAAGCAATGACTCAGGGCTAGAGCTAAATGACAGGAATAAATAAAACTAGTGATTACCTCTATCCCATTTATATGCACATCTACTACTACTATTTTATCTATTATTATAATTAGGAATTCCTAATTGGAGGAATGTACACTGGAACTGTGTAGAAAAAGTCTATTCTTACATAGAAATTGAAATATTTTCCCGTCTTTACATTTGCTGATACTCATTAACACTCAAGACCTCTCTTGGAAAATGGCTTTTTCCAATATTTTACAACTATTTCTTTATGGTAGCCAAGTCATAGTTGTTGTTTTTGAGAATATCTGGCAGTGTTCCATAGCTGGGCAGAAGCTAAACACACGAGTTTTAACTTTAAATACTGCAAAAACAGTAATAATAGATAGACAGACGTCACTGACTCAACTAAGCACTGTAAAACTAAACAATGGCAAACAATTTACAATATGGGCATCTTCTGTATAAAAACAAAAAATAAGGAGACAATGACTGTATATGCACACAAATATGTACATTTAAATACACTTACATATGCACTGAATATTCGTGGAAGGATACTTAATAAACTGGAAACTAGTCTCAGGAGAAGGACTCTGAAGGTATGAAGTGAAATGAAGATGTACTTTCATTACATATAACCTTGCACTATTTAACAATTTTGTGATAAAGTATATTCATATTTCTTTTAAGAACTTAGTTCAAATAATAAAATCCAGAAACTCACATAGTAAAATAAATTTTTTTAAGAACAGGGCTCCTGGATTTATTTTTCAAATATGTGTTACTCTGCAATGTAGACATTACCTAGGTAGCATTTTCAACTTTGAAAAGAAAAAAAGGCAGGGTGCAGTCAAGGTTATTGTCCATTCTTTGACTCTTATTGCTTTCCTGACTTAAAAACAAAGCGAAGTAAGGACTTTCCTGCTGGTCCAATGGTTAAGACTCCATGCTCCCAATGCAAGGGGCCTGAGTTCGATCCGTGGTTAGGCAACTAGGTCCCACATGATGAACTAAAGATCCAACATGTAGCAACGGAGATCCTGCATGCTGCAACTAAAATCCAACACAGCATCAACCCCACCCCCCCAAAAAAACCCCACAAAGCCAAGTTAACTGGTCTTAAGCAAGAATAGAAATTTCCTTCCTCTGAAAGTACTCCTTCATCAATATATTGAAAAGTTCATTTTCAGTTCTCTAGAAGGTTCAGTACTACAAGGATATAAATTCTAATTCCTGCTCTGTAGGAGAAATCAATGAGTATCACAGGGCAACATTAGAACATTAATGACCTCCCAACTAATTACATCTTGCAGTATTCACTACCGGGTGCAGCCCACTCCCATATTGAGTCAGAACTTGGACATATGACTTGCGTTGGCCAAAAGGACAACAGCAAATGTCAATACAAAGCAGATGCTTGATAATAAGCACTTGGACTGAGACTTGCCCTTTGTATTACAGCCATCACCACGTAAAGAAACTCAAGTCTGCCCTCTTTAAGGATCAGTTCAGTTCAGTCGCTCAGTCGTGTCCGATTCTTTGCGACTCCATGAATTGCAGTATGCCAGGACTCCCTGTCTATCACCAACTCCTGGAGTTCACCCAAACTTGTCCATCGAGTCGGTGATGCCATCCAGCCATCTCATCCTCTTTCGTCCCCTTCTCCTCCTGCCCCCAATCCCTCCCAGCATCAAGGTCTTTTCCAATGAGTCAACTCTTCACATGAGGTGGCCAAAGTACTGGAGTCTCAGCTTTAGCATCATTCCTTCCAAAGAAATCCCAGGGCTGATCTCCTTCAGAATGGATTAGTTGGATCTCCTTGCAGTCCAAGGGACTCTCAAGAGTCTTCAACACCACAGTTCAAAAGCATCAATTCTTCAGCACTCAGCTTTCTTCACAGTCCAACTCTTACATCCATACATGACCACAGGAAAAACCATAGCCTTGACTAGACGGACCTTAGTCAGCAAAGCAATGTCTCTGCTTTTGAATATGCTATCTATAACTTTTCTTCCAAGGAGTAAACGTCTTTTAATTCCATGGCTGCAGTCACCATCTGCAGTGATTTTGGAGCCCCAAAAAATAAAGTCTGACACGGTTTCCACTGTTTCCCCATTTTTTCCCATGAAGCGATGGGACTGGATGCCATGATCTTTGTTTTCTGAATGTTGAGCTTTAAGCCAATTTTTTCACTCTCAAAAAAAAAAAAAAAAAGGGAGCGAGAGAGATATCCAGCATTATCATCTGAGTCCAGTTCCCAGATGACAAGGCAGCTGAATGAAGTCTTAAGAATGAGCCTAGGCAAGATCAGCAGAAAAACCAATCGACAGAATTACAAGAAATAATATATCATTGTTATTTTTAAGCCATACAACTATAGGTAACTGATACAGAGGGTCTTGTAAATTCTATACTTTCTTCTCATTGGGCGCTTTCCTCTGGAGTTATTACCAGTATGCTTGGAAATTGTATGGGGTATAACAGGAAATTTTAGTTTTAGGATGAAGGACTCTCCTTAGGTCTAAAGACAAAAATATGAGTCATAAAGATAATTAACTAATTTTTAATATCAGAAATCTAGATAAAGTTTTACAATCTTACCTCAAAAATTTACTGTTCCCTTCTCCATCATCATCAAAATCCAATCTGAGGAAAGTCAACAAAAAATATTATAAGCCTACTGATTATGCAGAATATTAAAAAAAATCAAAATGCTAAACCGACATCTATCTGAACACCCACTTAAAAAGAAGAAGGAAAAGAGGAAGTGGACATAAGCAGATATACTTACTACCTCTTCCTTGTTGAACCAAACTCGGCAAAGAAATTGATTCAAAATGAGTACCAGACTTCCCTAGTGGTCCAGTGGTTAAGAATCTGCCTGCCAATGCAGGGGACACAGGTTCGATCCTTGATCTGGGAAAATCCCACATGCCGCAGGGCAACTAAGCTCATGTGCCACAACTACTGAGCCCGTGCACACAAAGCCCGAGCTCCACAACAAGAGAAGCCACCACAATGAGAAGCCCAGAAATCGCAACTAGAGAGCAGCCTCTGCCCTCCACAGCTAGAGAAAGCCCATGCACAGCAACAGAAACCCAGCACAGCCAAAAATAAATGATAAGTGAATAAAGAGACATGGGTTCAGTCCTTGGGTTGGGAAGATACCCTGGAGGGCATGGCAACCTACTCCAAAACTCTTGCCTAGAGAATCCCATGGACAGAGGCACCTGGTGGGGTATCATTCATGGGGTTGCAAAGAGTCAGACATGACTGAAGCAACTTAGCAAGTAAATAAATAATTTTTTTCTTTAAAAAGAGTGCCTACTGCTACCTTTATTTTCCTAGGGTAGCAATCCACCTTTGTCAAAGTTTTACATCAGAGTATAACCTCACAAAAGGAGCAGGAATCTACTCAAAAAGGACAAGGAAAACATTAGTATGAGTAATTCAGGTCTTTATTTTTCATTGCTATAGTCTATTCTAGGCTATGTTACCAGTTCTCTGAAATATCTCTCAAAACAGGGAAGTGATTTAAGACCTTGGAAGGTTGGGTTTTTGTTTGGCCATACTGTGTAGCTTGTGGAATCTTAGTTCCCAGGTAGAACCAAATATGAGCCTTCAGCTGTGAAACAGAGAAGGCAATGGCACCCCACTCCAGTACTCTTGCCTGGAAAATCCCATGGATGGAGGAGCCTGCAGTCCATGGGGTCACTAAGAGTTGGACACGACTGAGCAACTTCACTTTCACTTTTCACTTTCATGCATTGGAGAAGGAAGTGGCAACCCACTCCAGTGTTCTTGCCTGGAGAATCCCAGAAACGGGGGAGCCTGGTGGGCTGCTGTCTNAAAAAAAAAAAAAAAAAAGGGAGCGAGAGAGATATCCAGCATTATCATCTGAGTCCAGTTCCCAGATGACAAGGCAGCTGAATGAAGTCTTAAGAATGAGCCTAGGCAAGATCAGCAGAAAAACCAATCGACAGAATTACAAGAAATAATATATCATTGTTATTTTTAAGCCATACAACTATAGGTAACTGATACAGAGGGTCTTGTAAATTCTATACTTTCTTCTCATTGGGCGCTTTCCTCTGGAGTTATTACCAGTATGCTTGGAAATTGTATGGGGTATAACAGGAAATTTTAGTTTTAGGATGAAGGACTCTCCTTAGGTCTAAAGACAAAAATATGAGTCATAAAGATAATTAACTAATTTTTAATATCAGAAATCTAGATAAAGTTTTACAATCTTACCTCAAAAATTTACTGTTCCCTTCTCCATCATCATCAAAATCCAATCTGAGGAAAGTCAACAAAAAATATTATAAGCCTACTGATTATGCAGAATATTAAAAAAAATCAAAATGCTAAACCGACATCTATCTGAACACCCACTTAAAAAGAAGAAGGAAAAGAGGAAGTGGACATAAGCAGATATACTTACTACCTCTTCCTTGTTGAACCAAACTCGGCAAAGAAATTGATTAAAAATGAGTACCAGACTTCCCTAGTGGTCCAGTGGTTAAGAATCTGCCTGCCAATGCAGGGGACACAGGTTCGATCCTTGATCTGGGAAAATCCCACATGCCGCAGGGCAACTAAGCTCATGTGCCACAACTACTGAGCCCGTGCACACAAAGCCCGAGCTCCACAACAAGAGAAGCCACCACAATGAGAAGCCCAGAAATCGCAACTAGAGAGCAGCCTCTGCCCTCCACAGCTAGAGAAAGCCCATGCACAGCAACAGAAACCCAGCACAGCCAAAAATAAATGATAAGTGAATAAAGAGACATGGGTTCAGTCCTTGGGTTGGGAAGATACCCTGGAGGGCATGGCAACCTACTCCAAAACTCTTGCCTAGAGAATCCCATGGACAGAGGCACCTGGTGGGGTATCATTCATGGGGTTGCAAAGAGTCAGACATGACTGAAGCAACTTAGCAAGTAAATAAATAATTTTTTTCTTTAAAAAGAGTGCCTACTGCTACCTTTATTTTCCTAGGGTAGCAATCCACCTTTGTCAAAGTTTTACATCAGAGTATAACCTCACAAAAGGAGCAGGAATCTACTCAAAAAGGACAAGGAAAACATTAGTATGAGTAATTCAGGTCTTTATTTTTCATTGCTATAGTCTATTCTAGGCTATGTTACCAGTTCTCTGAAATATCTCTCAAAACAGGGAAGTGATTTAAGACCTTGGAAGGTTGGGTTTTTGTTTGGCCATACTGTGTAGCTTGTGGAATCTTAGTTCCCAGGTAGAACCAAATATGAGCCTTCAGCTGTGAAACAGAGAAGGCAATGGCACCCCACTCCAGTACTCTTGCCTGGAAAATCCCATGGATGGAGGAGCCTGCAGTCCATGGGGTCACTAAGAGTTGGACACGACTGAGCAACTTCACTTTCACTTTTCACTTTCATGCATTGGAGAAGGAAGTGGCAACCCACTCCAGTGTTCTTGCCTGGAGAATCCCAGAAACGGGGGAGCCTGGTGGGCTGCTGTCTATGGGGTCACACAGAGTCGGACACAACTGAAGCAACTTAGCAGCAGCAGCAGCAGCAGCCGTGAAAGCGCAGTTTTAACCAATGAACCACCAGAGAATTCCCCGAAGGTTGTTAAATAATGTTTCTTTCCTTCATACATCCAATGAACATGTAATACATGCTACATTCCAGATACTGTCCTAGGTGAGCTGAAAACAAAAGATTTGCCCTCAAAGGCTTCTTCTCCTAGACAAATATAAATATACAAGTGAAAATGAGAAAGCATCATATGAGGAGCACAATCAATAAGCTATAGATGCTTAGTGAAAAAAAGAGGTGACTTCCATTTCAAGGGAAGATTATAGGTAATGAGATAGGCAATCTCCTATTAATCTCTATACTAAACTAAAATGTAACTCATGTTACCACCTTAACCCAGTGATCTTATCATCTCCATTAGAGTGATAATCTGATATTCCAGGCCTCTAAATGGATTATATATAAAATACATAGCATCAATCTGTGATTTTATCATCTCCATTAGAGTGATAACCTGATATTCCAGGCCTCTAAATGGATTATATATAAAACACATAGCATCAATCCTGAAAGTATCCATTTTTCTTCCTCCCTGTAGCCCCAGATCACATGTCAAAACTTCATGTGACCCAATAACTTCATTTCTAAGACTCTATCCTAAAGAACTCAGAAAAAATTTATGTACAAAGATACTCATTAAGTATTACAATAGTATATCTTCAAAATTGTTTAAATGTCCCAAAATAGAAATTAAGTACATCCTTCTATGTAACTATTTTAAATTATGTTTCTATATAATATGTAACAGTATGGGAAAAAGTTATTTTATACAATTAGATCAAAAGACTAGGCTACATAAACCAATATAATTATATGATTATAACTACACATAAAGAATTAAGTAATTATGCAAAAAAACCAACGAGAGATGAACTTGGGTAGTAAGATGATTGCTTTACTAGTCTAACTTTCTACATTTTCTCATATTTCTTTTTAAAAATGTATTATTTCTTTTATATATTTTCCTCATTACCAATATTACAAACACTTCAGAAAATTTAGAAATAATTAAAAACAAAAGAAAAAATAAATCACCCATAATCCCATCATTCAGACTAACTGATAAGTATCTTTTCAGTTTTTTGGCTATGCATATGTGTTATATACATATTTTTTTCTGATAGGAGCTGATATATTACATATACTGTAACCTCTTTTCTCAATATATTATGAACATTTTTTTGTACTAATACATATTTCCCATTTCTAATAGCTGTACACTTTCAATATAACTTTCTCAGCCAATCTCTTTTTATATTAATACTAATTCTGATTCTAATTGTTAAGATTATGTATAATCTTAACACTGTGTTTAAGAGAGTAGACTCTAAAGCTAATCTCTCAAGGTTTAAATCATAGATCCTCTACTTACTAGCTTTAAAACCTTGGGTAAATTACTTATTCACCCTATGCCTCGGTAAACTAATTGCTTCTTAGAGACATTGCAAGCCTTAATGTTATTCTGTTACCATCTTAAGGCAGAGAACACTCTTGCATTACTATAGGTAGGAGGAAACTTAAAGACTAAGTATAACATTAGCTACAGAATTTTTTTTAAAAAAAGGAAAGGAAAAAATAGAAAATATAAAGTAGGTAAAATACTACCCCTTTTCCCAGGCCTTTCTAAAACAATCTCTTTTCTGAAGCCTTTCCCAACCTCTACCAACCAGTGGTGATATTTCCATACAGTGAAATACACAGCACTGTATTTGTTTCTTTCTTAGCAAACCTGGAGTATTCCATCTTGAATTACATTTATGTGTGTGATGATTATCCCTTTAAGAACATAAGTAACTTAGAGACAAGGACTGTGCCTTATTTACCTTTGTATTCTAGGAGCAATCACACAATGCCTTACACTAATTAGGCATTTAATAAATAATTCTGGAACCAAATGGACTCTGAATTCCCAACGAGGCAACGTATCAATAACTTAAAGGAAAAATATTCTAGATTTCAGCATTCTCTAAACTCAGGAAAGTAAAAAGCCTATCAAAAAGATTCTGAGAATGGAGATACAAAGCTTAATGAAAGCAACGATATTTTCTCAGCAACAGTGTAATCTTTGGGCTTAGCTACAGTCCTTTACCTTGCAGAGATTTTTGGTTTAAAAAAAAACAAAACTGCCTCTAAGCAACCTAGATAAAAACATCAGTTCCACACAAAGAAAAATCCAGGGACTAAAGAAAGTTATATGAAAGGAGTGTAATAAGCAGCCAAAAGAAGCAAGAAGGTTAGGAAAAGGGGTTTAGTAACTAACAAAATTAGGTGGTTTAAAGGAGAAGCGTTCATGACACACTATACTCAAACTTACCCTGGTCGCCGCTTAATAGCCCTCTGGACGATGGCTCCTCCACCTTGAATCCCAGGCCCAGGGTTTCCAGAGGCAATGGCTGGACCCAGAGGTGGTACATCTGATGTCATTTCTGTCAGAGAAAAACAGAAATACAGATTTCAGAAAGATTGCCCTTGTTTATCATCATCATCACTATCAAACTAGGTAGAAAAAAGGTTGAAGCTATGGATGATATCTCAGTAGTTTGCCAGAAAACTCAAATGCTCATTCTAGATTGTTTTTCTTGAATTCTTACTCCAGAAAAAGATTTCCCTACTTCAGTTTACCCAACTTCATACAGTTTGGAAGAGGTAGCACTATATTCTGCGGCCTCCACTTCTAAAAGCTTGTAATAGTGACATTAATCTGCTGCTAAGTCGCTTCAGTCATGTCCGACTCTGTGCGACCCCATAGACGGCAGCCCACGAGGCTCCCCCGTCCCTGGGATTCTCCATGCAAGAACACTGGAGTGGGTTGCCACTTCCTTCTCCAATGCATGAAAGTGAAAAGTGAAAGTGAAATTTCTCAGTCGTGTCCAACTCTAAGCAACCCCATGGACTGCAGCCCACCAGGCTCCTCCGTCCATGGGATTTTCCAGGCAAGAGTGCTGGAGTAGGGTGTCACTGCCTTCTCTGACATTAATCTAAAAAACACAAATTGGTTTACATATTTCATTCATGCAACAAATATATATAACTTAGCTCCTCTCATTTATTTAGAAAATGTAGAACAACCTGAAAATTAAAAAATCATCTAAAGTCCAATATTCAAAATACTTACATAGAGTAAAACTCTTAAGTCCTTTGTTATGGCGCCTCTTTTTAATCCTTCCTCTCTCCTATCAATTCAATCTCATACCCCAGAAGCAACCATTTTTAACAGCTGAGTTCAGTTTACATCTTATTTTTCCCCTCAGATTATATACATCTATCTCTCTGATCAAAAATGGGCACATTTTGATTATAGTGGGTTTGTTGAAGACGACCACTGGCCTTTTGGACTAACCTTATGTGAGAGTCCACAAGACAGGCCAAAAATATTGTATACAAAGATTCTTGATGTTTTTGGACAAATCCCTGAAAATGTAGCATACAGAAAGTATACAAAACAGATTACAAATGAGAAGCTGGGTATGGGTAAAGTGAAACCAGATATTAAAAGAAAAAAATTAAGAGCAACTTCAGGGTGGCCAAGCAGAAGAGGTATTTCTTCAGGCTGAAAATGAGCTAAGTCTGGAGAGAAAAATGATGCAATGGAAAGGAAACATGTTTAGTGCAAGTCTCCTGCCAACCAACAGATATGGCCATCATTAAATGACATGTGTGTTGATGGGGGAGGAGGCATTTTTCCTAATAAAAATAAGAATCCTGATCTGCAAGTTGCTTTTAGCATTTAAATATATATCAAAGATATCCATACACACACACACACTCAAGACAGATGCCTCATCCCTTTTCATAACCTTACAGTGTATGAATATATCATATCTTACTCAACAATTCTCCAAGCTGACAGACATTTATATTGTTTCTATTTACTATTACTAATTATCTACTATTACAAATAAGCAAATGTATTTATATATGTAACATTTATATATAAAACATTTACACATACAACTTTAAATTCTCTTCTGCTTTTTAGGACAGATTCCTAGAGATGAAATTCATTGTATCCAGGTATATAATAAGCACTTAAAATTATGATGGGTACTGTCAAATTACATTCCAAAAAGGTTGCTACAATTTCTGCTCCCACTAACAGGATATGAGAGTACGTATCTCCCTCACCAGGACTTGATATTATATTTTATAATTTCACCAAAACTGACAGGCAAAAATGGTACAGTATTTCATTCTTATTATGTGTTTTTACATTAGTCCTCTGAAATCAATGAGTTGATGTATCTTTGATACTTTTATACTTAATAATATATCTTTTTCTAAAGCAGCCATGAAATTAAAAGACGCTTACTCCTTGGAAGGAAAATTATGACCAACCTAGATAGCATATTCAAAAGTAGAGACATTATTTTGCCAACAAAGGTCCATCTAGTCAAGGCTATGGTTTTTCCAGCTGTCATGTATGATGTGAAAGATGGACTGTGAAGAAAGCTGAGCGCCGAAGAATCGATGCTTTTGGAACTGTGGTGTTGGAGAAGACTCTTGAGAGTCCCTTGGACTGCAAGGAGATCCAACCAGTCCATTCTAAAGGAGATCAGTTCTGGGTGTTCTTTGGAAGGAATGATGCTAAAGCTGAAACTCCAGTACTTTGGCCACCTCATGCGAAGAGTTGACTCATTGGAAAAGACTCTGATGCTGGGAGGGATTGGGGGCAGGAGGAGAAGGGGACGACAGAGGATGAGATGGCTAGATGGCATCACGGACTCGAGGGACGTGAGTCTGAGTGAACTCNTTGGAAGGAATGATGCTAAAGCTGAAACTCCAGTACTTTGGCCACCTCATGCGAAGAGTTGACTCATTGGAAAAGACTCTGATGCTGGGAGGGATTGGGGGCAGGAGGAGAAGGGGACGACAGAGGATGAGATGGCTAGATGGCATCACGGACTCGAGGGACGTGAGTCTGAGTGAACTCCGGGAGATGGTGATGGACAGGGAGGCCTGGCGTGCTGCGATTCATGGGGTCACAAAGAGTCAGACACGACTGAGCGACTGAACTGAACTGAAAGAATTTACAGGATCTATCAGTATATAAAAGATATTATCTATTTTTATATAAAAGATATTAAAGCATATCAATTTATAGAGGATAATGCATGCCTATTATGTATTACAAATATTTTCCATCACCTACCTCAGCCTTTAAACATATAACGTTTTACAATTTTATGTTGTTAAACTTATCAATGTTTTCCCAAATAATTCCTGGATTTCTGTTTTGCTTAGAAAAGCTCCCCATCTTTGAATTTACATCCTTATAAAACTTTTGTGTTTCTCACTTAGATTTTTAATCCATCTGAAATTTATTACTTTTGCCTACCTGGCATAAGGCAGAACGCTGAGTATCTTCTTGTAAATGGTTAGCTAATTATTCTAACATCATTTGCTGGTTAATCCATCCTTTCCTCACTTATCTGAAATGACTCTCTTTACTATATTTTTGGGTGTCTACAAGCAACTGATCTTTTTCTACACTTTTATTGTATATTAATATATTTTCCAGCTCCTGTGTCAATACTGAACACTCTTGATAAAAAGTATTTTTCATAGCACATTTTAATTATCAAATAGGAAAGTCCTCCATTCCCCATTAATTTATTTTACAAAATGTGATTATTAAGTGGCATACACTACTTCTGCTTCCAGGACAATGGAATAGATGTACCTTTCCCTATTCCTCCTGCTAAGCACAACTAAAAGTTCTAGACATCATACATAAACTTAAGAACACTGTGAAAGGTAGACAGAAGAAGGCAGACCAGCTAAAGACTTCAGGATGTGAAGAATTTATGGGGATGAGTTCTCCTGGGTTTCCTTTTCTTAAAGGCTTAGTCTCTCTAAACAAAGGACCAGCAAAGCGAAAAGGTTACCAGGACAGAGAATTCTTAAACAACTACTATTATACCTCAGCCAAACACCAGAGGAAAACTGTGATCCAACCTTTACTCTGTCAGCAAAGGCTGAGTGGGGAACCTAAGTATCTGTCTTAGTAAGGCTGTAACAAAGTACCTCAAAACCCCTCCTGGGATTGTGTCAGAGAAGGCCAAGCAGGCTCTTGGAATTTTCATTTCCAGCTGTCAGAAAGGAGGACCTGTCCCACCCAAGTGTCAGTGGAGACTATGTAGGGACATGTAACTTCCATCCACATCCAGCAGTAAGAAGTCCTACCTCAAGTGTCAAAATAGGCTTAGTGGGGAACCTGGAATTCTATCTCTATCAAATGATAACAAGGTAGCGCCATTATTGACACCACTCTTCTAAGGTGGTATCATGAAAGCTAGATAAAACAGGTTTGAATAAAGGTCAATATCACAGAATACAAAAATGTCCAGGCTTCAAATTTTTTTTTTAATCACTCATCATACTAAGAATCAGGAAGATTTTAAATTCAAGAAAAGTAACAATCAATAGATGCTAACAGTGAAATGACACAGATGTTAGAATTATCTGATAAAGATTTTTAAAGTGAGTATGGCAAAAATAATAATAAACAGTCATGTCTGAGTCTTTGTGACCCCATGGACTATAGCCCACCAGGTTCCTCTGTCCATGGGATTCTCCAGGCAAGAATACTGGAGTGGATTGCCATTCCCTTCTCCAAGGATCTTCCTGATCCAGGGACGGTAAAAATGCTTCAACAAGCAATTACTATCACAGTTGAAACAAATGAAAAAATAGCCTCAGCAAAAATAGTCTCAGCAAATATGCAGGAAATATAAAGAAGAACTGAATAGAAATCTTAGAACTGAAAATACGAATTGAAGTTAAAAGTTAAGTGGATAGGCTCAACAGCAGAAAGGAGGGAACAAAGGAAAGAATCCATGAAATGAAAGAACACCTCACAAATCACCTAATCTAATCCTAAGAGAAAACATCTGTGATCCAGTCCCATCACTTCATGGCAAACAGATGGGGAAACAATGGAAACAGTGACAGGCTTTATTTTCGTGGGCTCCAAAATCACTGCAGATGGTGACTGCAGCCATGAAATCAAAAGATGCTTGCTCCTTGGAAGAAAAGCTATGACAAACCTAGACAGCATATTGAAAGGTAGAGAGACATTACTTTGCTGACAAAGGTTCATCTAGTCAAAGCTATGGTTTTAACAGTAGCCATGTATGGATGTAAGAGTTGGGCCATAAAGAAAGCTGAGTGCCAAAGAATTGATGCTTTTGAACTATGGTGTTGAAGTAGACTCCTGAGAGTCCTTTGGACTGCAAGGAGATCAAACCAGTCAATCCTAAAGGAAATCAGTCGTGAATATTCATTGGAAGGACTGATGCTGACGCTCCAATACTTTGGCCATCTGATGCGAAGAACTGACTCACTGTAAAAGACCCTGATGCTGGGAGAGACTGAAGGCAGAAGGGGACAACAGAGGATGAGATGGCTGGATGGCATTACCGACTCAATGGACATGAGTTTGAGCAAGCTCCGGGAGTTGGTGATGGACGGGGAAGCCTGGAGCGCTGCATTCCATGGGAGTCGCAGAGAGTCAGACACGACTGAGCAACTGAACTGACTGACTGAAGAGAAAACAAACAGGGAAAGAAAACGAATAGGAAAAAAAAATCAAGAGATGCTCAGGGACTTGTGTAACTAACAAAAGAGCTAGTATTTGTGTCACTTGAGTCCTGGTGGGGAGAAAGATGGCAAAGCTGAAAAATAACATCTAACTTCCCAAATTTGGTGACAGATGTAACCTATGGATTCAAGAAGTTGAGCAATCCTTAAGGATAAACCTAAAGAAACTCATTTCAACACACATCACAATTAAACATAAAAAAATTAAAGACAAAGTTTTGAAAGGAGCTAGAGAAAAATGACACTTAAGAAAAATAATTCAGATAGATTTTTCATCAGAAACCATGGAGGCCAAAAGAAAGTGGCATAATATTTTTTAAGTTCTGAAAGAAAGAAACTACCAATCCAGAATCCCTTACCCAGTGAAAACATCATTCAAAAATGAGCAGAAAATAAACATATTCTCTGATGATGGAGAACTAAGGAGGATCTGTCATCAGCAGCCCTATACTAAAGAATAGCTAAACAAAGTTCTCCGAAAAGAAAGGGATGTTAAAGAGAAGAAATTTTAGAACACCAAGAAAGAAGGAAAAAAACACTGTATTAATAAAAATCAATAGGCTGTGCTTCTCCTTTTGAAGTTTCTAAATTATAAATAATGGTTGAAGCAAAAATGACAACACTGACGCTTCTAAACATAAATACAGAAATTTAAGGCAAATTATAAATGCGGAGGATAAAAGAATATAAAGGGAGGTAAGATTTCAACACTTTACTCAAACTGATAAAATGACATCAACAGACTGTGCTGAATTATGTATATGTATACATAACATAAGGCCCACTATAGCAATTACTGGAAAAGCTACTCAAGAAGATACACTAATAAACATTATTTGTTGTTATTGTTCAGTTGCTCAGTCATATCCAACTCTTTAGAAGTTTTAAAAATGTTCAAATAACCTATAGGAAGGCAGGAAAAAGAAAACAGAAACAAAAATCAAAACAAACGGAAAACAAAAAATAAAATGGCAGACTTAAGCACTTACATCAATAATTTTACTAAATGCAAATGGTCTAACACCAATTAACAGACAGAGATTGGCAGAGCAACGTAAAAAACATGGCAACTATATGCTGTCTACAAGAAACTCACTTAAAATATAACAGTGGAGGCAGGGCGAAAGTAAAATAATGGAAAAGATACATCTTGTAAAATATTAATCAAAGAGAAGTGGAAGTGTCTATATTAATAATAACAGATAAGGTAAACTCTGGAAGATGGTGAGGGACAGAGAGGCCCGGCATGCTGCAGTCCATGGGTTTGCAGAGTCAGACAACTTGGTGACTGAACACAAAAAGGTGAACTCCAAAGCAAATAAAATTACCAGGGACAAAGCAGAACATTATATAAAGATTCAATCCAGCAAGGAAACATGTGGTGTACATGCACGACAAAGCTGCAAAATATGATAAACAAAAACTGACAGAACAGAAAGGAGAAAAGTTATAGCTGAGAGACTTCAACATCCCTCTCTCAACAATGCACAGAACAATTAGAAAGAAAATCAGCAAAGGTACAGAAAACCTCAGTGACACCTCAATCAACAGGGTCTAATTAACATTTCCACTTCATGGGTCACAGCTTGTCATGATAAAGGGGTTTGTGTATGAAGCTGCATAAGCTTCAATGAAGCTATACAAGCCATGCCATCAGGGCCACCCAAGATGAACGGGCCACAGTGGAGAGTTCTGACAAAATGTGGTCCACAGGAGGAGGGAATGGCAAACCACTCCACTATTATTTCCTTGAGAACCCCATGAACAGCACAAAAAGGCAAAAAGATATGACATCGGAAGATGAAGCCTTGAAATCCTTCAAGCTAGGCTTTAGCAGTACAAAAACCAAGAATTTCCAGATGTACAAGCTGCTGCTGCTGCTGCTAAGTCACTTCAGTCGTGTCCGACTCTGTGTGACCCCATAGACGGCAGCCCACCAGGCTCCCCCGTCCCTGGGATTCTCCAGGCAAGAATACTGGAGTGGGTTGCCATTTCCTTCTCCAATGCATGAAAGAGAAAAGTGAAAGTGAAGTCACTCAGTCTGTCCGACTGTTAGCGACCCCATGGACTGCAGCCCACCAGGCTACTCCATCCATTGGATTTTCCAGGCAAGAGTACTGGGGTGGGGTGCCATTGCCTTCCCCGGATGTACAAGCTAGGTTTAGAAAAGGCAGAGGAACCAGAGATCAAATTGCCAACATCTGCTGGATCTTAGAGAAAGCAAGGGAATTACAGAGAAACATCTACTTCTGCTTCATTGACCATGTTAAAGCCTTTGACTGTGTGGATCACAACAATCTGTGGAAAATTCTTCAAGAGGTGGGAATACCAGACCACCTTACCTGTCTCTTGAGAAACCCGTATGTTTGGGACCAGCACTGATCACACAACCAAATTTGCACTCGTCTTCCCTCTCCTGTATCACACCTGGAATGGGATCCGATACTTGATGTGGGACCTAGGAAAAGGTTTGTGCTTGCAGATTCTCTTGGAGCTTAGCAACAGAGTACCTTATAGAATCACAATAATGGAAAGGGTCCAGTTTCCCCCTTATTTCTAAAGAAGGAATGACTGCAAACGTTCCCTTTTCTTGCCCCCAGGTTGCAGCCTACTCTGGACCTGGGAGCCTTCATTCTCTCTTCATGTTAGGTCTTGATCTATGATGAGGGTCAGTTTTTGGCTTCTTCCTGAGACAGTGGAGGGCTTCCCTTGTGACTCAGCTGGTAAAGAATCCACCTGCAACGCAGGAGACCTGGCTTTGATCCCTGGGTTGGAATGATCCCCTGAAGAAGGGAAAGGCTACCCACTCCAGTATTCTGGCTTGGAGAAGTCCATGGATGGGGTGGCAAAGAGTCGGACATAACTGAGCAACTTTCACTGAGACAGTAGAAATAATGTCAGCTTTGTGGCCTCTGCTGTAGGGACTGAGAGTGGGGCTTTGGCCTGTGGGTTGCTGGCTTAAAGGATGGTTCTTTCACTGGTCAGAGCTCAAGGTCTTTAGCATTCACACATTCTGACTGAAAGAGGGGTGGAGGCATAAGGGAAGTAGCCTGTCCCAGCTAGACAGAGATAAAAAGAGTAAACTAACTCTTGGAGCAGGTGCTTTGGGGAGACGTATAGCTCTGATGCAAGAGGAAGATCCAGAAAATTATCATTGAACCTACTAAGGGTTATTTCTCTTCCTTGTGTTTCCAGAAAAACCAAACCTCTTATCGTCGTGTTTTCTAATCCAAATTCATGTGACAGCTTTTTTCTGAAGCTGAATTAAAATTACTGTCTTTGGGGAAAAAGAAAGAACAAAATAAACCCAAAACAAGCAAAAAGAAAGCAATAATGAAAGACATAAAATAATAAACTGTAAAACAGAAGAACAATTTAAAAATAAAACAAAGAGTTCTTTAAATCGATCAATAACATTGACAAACCAGACCAAAAACACACAAACTACCAAAATCAGGGGGAAAAACAGGAATTATCACGACAGACCTCAAAGAAATCGAAGAGATTTCTGAGAATACTAATTTAAATAAATCTGACAACTTAGATCAAAAGGACCAATTCCTTAAAAAACACAAACTGAATCTTCCTGGTGTCCAGTGGTAAAGAGTCCAGCTTCTAATGCAGGCGATGTGCGTTCGATTGGGAAGACTCCACATGATCACGGGTAACTAAGCCCATGCGCCACAACCCCTGAGCCTGTGCCCTGGAGCCCCTGTGTCTTAGAGAAACTAGAGAAAGCCCATATCCAGCAACAAAGGCTCAACAAAGCCAAACAAATAAAATATTAAATTTTAAAAGAAACGAAAAAGCACAAACTAAAACAACTAACCAAACACAAAGCAGGTGACATGAATGGTCCCATAATTACCAGGAAACTGAATTCATATTTCAAGAACTCTTAAAAAAAAATTCTAGGTCTAGATGATTTCACTGGAGAATTTTACTGAACATTTAAGGAATGAACAGCAATTTTACATAATCTCCTCCAGAAACTAGTTGAGGAAGGGAACACTTACTAATTGATCTTATGAAGCTAGTATAAATCTGATACAAAAACCAAAGACAGTAAAAAAAAAAAAACAAACCCAAGATTAATATTCCTTAGGAAAACAGATGCAAAAATTCTTAACAAAATATTAGCAAATAGAATTTAGCAAAAAGAATTTGGCAATATGCAAAAGAATTTTACAGTGTAACCATACGCAATTTACTCAAGAAAAGCAAACTGGTTAAACACTTAAAATCAATCAACACATTACTAGGGTAAGAAGAAAAATAATGATCATATCAGCCTATGTATAAAAAGTATTTGCTGCAGGGTGAGAGGGAAGTGCAACAGGGAGGGCTAAAAAAGAATTTAAAGAGTGAAAAAAAAAAAAAAAAAAAAAC
>SJYX01021686.1:318460-353562 GCA_006410675.1 Oreotragus oreotragus
AAAAAAAAAAAAAAAACCCATGGGGTATTAAAAAAAAAAAAGTATTTCCTAAAATTCAACACCCATTCTGACAAAAACAGAAAAGTTAAAGTGAAATGTCTTCACCTTGACAAAAGTATCTACAAAAAGGGAAAAAAGAAAAACTACCACTGTGTGTGTGTGTGTGGGTGTGTGAATGCGCTCACTTGCTCAGTCATGTCCAACTCTTTACAGCCCCATGGACTGTAGCCCACCAGGCTCCTCTGTCTCTGGAATTTCCCAGGCAAGAATATTGGAGCAGGTTGCCATATACTTAACAGTGAAAGATGACGCTTTCTCCCTCAGATCTGGGAACGAGGAAAAAAATGTTCACTCTCATCACTTATTTAAACACAGTATGGGAAGTTCTAGCCAGTGCAAAAAATGCAAGAATAGGAAATAAAAGGCATACAGATGAAAAAGGAAAAAAAAAAAAAAAAACTACACCCATTTGCAGATTACATCACTGTCTTTGTAGAAAATACTAAGGAATCTACCAAAACAAAAAAAAACCTCTTAGAACAAACAAGTAAATTCAGCAAAACTGCAGTATACAAGATAAGCACACAAAACTTAACTGTGGTTCTATGTACCAGCAATTAATAATACATGGACAAAAATTTTAAAGCACAAAACCACTTATAACCCTTTCAAAAAATAATTAAATGAGAATTTAACAAATGCACAGGATTTGTATGCTGATGCTGATGAAAGAAATGAAACATCTAAACAAATGGAGAGACATCACATTCATGGAATGGAAGACTCAACAAAAGATGTAAATTCTCTTCAATCTGATACACAAGTTTAATGCAATTCCTTTCAAAATACCACCAAGATATTTTTGAAGACATAAACATGACCATTCTAAAATGTATATGGGAAGGTAAAAAACTATAATAGCTAAAACAAAGTGGGAGAAGAGAGTCTACTTGAGTTCAAGACCTCTAATATAATTACAATAATTAAGACTGTGCAACCCTAGCAGAGTCACAGACACTTAGATCAATGGAACCCAGAAACACTCACACAAATACGCCCAAATGATTTTGACAAAAGTGCAAAAGCAATTCAAAGGAGGAAAGATAGACTCTTCAACAAATAGTGCTAGACCAACTAGACGTCCTTAGGGGAAAAAAAAAAAAAAACCTTGACCCCTTACTACTTTATTAAATTACCCCCAATTTAATCTCCCCTTATTAAATTACCCCAAATTTAATCAAAATGAATCATGGACTTACATGTATAATGTAAAACTATGTAACTTTCAGAGAAAATCTTCAGGATCTAGGGAGTAGGCAAAGAGTTCTTAGACTTGGTACCAAAAACATGATACAGGAAATGAAAAACTGATTAACTGGAAAGTATTGAAATTAAGAACTTTTGCTCTGGGGAAGACTGTCAGAAGATCAAAAGACAAGTTACACAGTGGGAGAAAACACTGCAACAAAGGACTTGGAACTAGAATATAACAAGAACTCTCAAAACTCAACAGTAATAAAGCAAAAGTCTTAAACACACATTTTATCAAAGACTGTTGTTCAGTCGCCCAGTCGTGTCCAAATTTGCAACCCCATGGACTGCAACACACCAGGTCTCCCTGTCCCTCACCATCTCCCAAAGTTTGCCCAAGTTCATGTCCACTGCATCAGTGATGCACAGATGGTAAGTGTATGGAATGTCATTAGACATGAGAGAAATGCAAGCTAAAGCCACAATGAGATGTACAACATACCTATTAAAATGGCTACAAATAATACTAATAAAAATAGGAAAGATACAAAAAAAGATCACTGTATACTGCTGGTAAGAATATAATATAGTACAGCCATTCTGGGAAATAGTTTGGTAGTTTCTTTAAAAACTACCATGGTTGATTACCAAACATGCAATCAACATAAATTCCAGCACTGCACTTGCAGGTATTTATCCCAGAAAAGTGAAGACTTATATTTATAGAAAAACCTGTACCCAAATGTTTATACACTTTTATTTGTAATACTCAAAGACCAGAGAAATTGTACATACTGTACAATTCCATTTATAGAACATTCTTGAAATAGCAAAATTACAGAAATAGAAAACAGGTTAGTAGCTGCTGGGGATTAAGGAGAGGGTAGAAGTACAAGGAAAGCGGATGTTGCTTTAAAAGGGTAGCACAAGGGACCCTTTGATGACAGAAATATTCTGTATCTTGACTGTGCTGCTGCTGCTGCTGCTAAGTCGCTTCAGCCGTGTCCGACTCTGTGTGACCCCACAGACGGCAGCCCACCAGGCTCCCCCATCCCTGGGATTCTCTAGGCAAGAACACTGGAGTGGGTTGCCATTTCCTTCTCCAATGCATGCAAGTGAAAAGTCAAAGGGAAGTTGCTCAGTTGTGTCAGACTCTTCACGACCCCATGAACTGCAGCCCACCAGGCTCCTCTGTCCATGGGATTTTCCAGGCAAGAGTGCTGGAGTGGGGTGCCATTGCCTTCTCCAATCTTGACTGTACCAATGTAAATGTCCTGTTCATGATATTATACCATAGTTTTGCAAGATACAACCACTGGGGGAAACTGGGTTAAGGGTAGAGAATCTCTGTATTATTTCTCATAACTGANAGGCTCCTCTGTCCATGGGATTTTCCAGGCAAGAGTGCTGGAGTGGGGTGCCATTGCCTTCTCCAATCTTGACTGTACCAATGTAAATGTCCTGTTCATGATATTATACCATAGTTTTGCAAGATACAACCACTGGGGGAAACTGGGTTAAGGGTAGAGAATCTCTGTATTATTTCTCATAACTGAATATGAATCTAAAATCATCTCAAAAAAAGTTTTAAAGTTCTTAAAATATTTTAATGTCATATACTTCATCTTCCTTTTGAAATTTAAAATTTAACTAAAGTTCTAATAACAAAAAACTCTTACGGTTAACTAAATTACATTAAATTCATATAAGAACTTTGAAGGAACAGTAGTATGGCACTGCATTTCATCATCCAGAAATATGGTACGTCTTACATTTATTCAGACATTTTCTAATGCCCTTCGATAAAATTTTATAGTTTTCCTCACGTAAGTCTTATTTTTAGGTATTTTATAGCTCTTAATACTATTATATCTTGGAATAAAATATTTTCCATTACAACCTCTAATTGGTTATTGCTAGAATAAAAGAAAGCTACTGACTTCAGTGTGTTTATGTACTCAAATAACTTTACTGAATTCTCTAAAAGCATTTCGTTTACTGAATTTTCTTAATACATAATTATAACTGTAAGGAATGATTATTTTACCTTTCCTTATTCAATATTTAGTTTTATACACTTATACACTATTTAGTTTTCTTCATTTACTGCATTATTACAAGCGCTCTTGATCTGTGGGTCAGTGGCTAAAACCTACTCATAAACTTGGGACGAAGAAAAGTTTTATTCTCATTAATCATTAACTGAAATTTAGCATTTCCTTCAATCAGGAAAGTAAGGTAAAACACAGTAATTTCAGCAGTTATCTGTGACTCTGTCATCAACAGAAATCAGATATTTTCATATCACATGACAGTTAATACAAACATCCAGAATTGTTACATTCAATACTATTTTGAGAATACAGTAATTATTAGACTTGTCACTAGGCCTTACTGTGTTAATAAAGAAACATTAATTACTGCATTACAAACTTGTAATTTCTCTTATTTTGATTAACTATATTTTTAATAAATAACACTATGTGTTATTTTATACACTAACATGCTAAGGGTTCAATAGGGAGAGCAAGCCACACCACAGGGTGAGCCTGGGGCCTAGGGCCCTGCACCACCAGCCCACCAAAGCTTCCTCCCAGGTACCTGTGTCTTTCCACTCCTCACTAAGGGCTCCAACTTGGCCCAGACCAGGAGAAGTTCTCACTAATATTCTGGAGTGGGTGCAACACAAAAGTGTGACAAGAACTTTTGAAGACTCAAAGTAAAAGTATTACTCCTGGTTTTACAGTGAATGCATGGATAATTAGTGGGGTTTTTCTAAGCCCTCGCTGTGTGTCAGGCCCTGTGCTGAGCAACTTGCGTGCTCTCATTTACTTCCACAGTGATCCAATTAGGTTGAAGGGCTTCAGCAGATTTCACCAGTCATAGAGGTCCATGTTTAAAAAAAAAGTTAAGAATCTTTTTTTTACTTCATTTTCATTTTTTTTTTAAAAAGTTGGGTTGTTTTATTGGAAACGCACTGACTAAACATTAACTTAGAACTGACATCTTAACATTATAACATTAACATCTTAACATTATTGGAAGCTCCAATAATGGATCTTCTTTTCAAAATAGTTTTTTTCTTTCTTCATTTATTTATTTTGGCTGTGCTGGGTCTTCATTGCTGTGTGGGCTTCTCTCTAGTTGTGGACAGTGGAAGCTACTCTAATAGGAGTGCGTGGGCTGCTTACTGCAGTGGAGTGGATTTTTTTTTAAATCAGAAACAAATGTTTTTGTAAAGCATTTATTAATAGAATCATTTTTCTTTCCCTTTAGTTTGATGACAACAGACATAGGTTTTCTCAGGTTGACCGATGCTTGAATTCCTGGAATAAATGTTGCTCAATAAATTGTAGTGGGCGGAAGAATGTAAAAAATGCATGTCCACAGAGACTCAGAATGTGATCTTATTTGGAAATAGGGTCTCTGAAGATATAATTAGTGAAAATTGAGGTCATATTGAATTAGGGTGCTTTCTAAATCCAATGAATGATATCTTTACAAAAGCAAGGAGAGGGACATTTAGATACAGAGACTGGGTGATGTGTCTAAAAGCTAGAAGAGAGAAAACCAAATCTACCAATACCTTCATTTCAGACTCAGAGCCTCCAGAGATGCGAGAGAATAAATTTCTGTTGTTTTAAGCCCTCTAGCTTGTGATAATTCATCACTACAGGCCTGAGGAACTAATACAATAATGATGCATGATTTTTTCAAAATACTCTGGATTTAATTTTCTAAGATTAGCTCCTTTTAAATGGAAGAGGAACTTAGTGTGATGTCAAGTGTAGCATACTTAAGCAGTATTCTTAGTGTACTGAACTCAAGCATCTTCTATTAAAATCACCATTTGATAGAAATTACAAAAAAAAAAAANGGCAAGAATACTGGAGTGGGTTGCCATTTCCTTCTCCAGGGGATCTTCCTGAGCCAGGGATTGAACCCAAGTCTCCTGTGTTGGCAGGCAGATTCTTTACCATCTGAGCCCCCAGGGAAGCCCAAATGTGGGATTTGGGGTTTTTCCTTATTTTCTAAAATGGATCTAAGTTTTGTAAACAGAAAAATGTTTGTTACCATTTAATTTTCTTGTTTTAAGTAAGGATGACTAGAGATGAGCAAAATAAATCTAGGCAAAAATCAGAATTTGTTTTTTGTTTCCCACTCGAAGCTAGTGGGATCATAGTTCCCAGACCAGGGATCGAACCCAGGCCCCCACTCTATGCTGTGGAACCATGGCATCCTAACCACTGGACTGCCAGGGAAGGCCCCCAAAATCAAAATTTGGATGAAAGTGAAAGTTCATTATTATTACAAAAGTAGTCAGAAACTGACCCAGAGAAAATTTAAAACAATAATATAAGTTTTTTGACTGCTGCTGCTAAGTCGCTTCAGTCGTGTCCGACTCTGTGCGACCCCATAGACGGCAGCCCCCCAGGCTCCCCCGCCCACTGGCTTCTCCAGGCAAGAACACTGGACTGGGTTGCCATTTCCTTCTCCAGTGCATGAAAGTGAAAAGCTAAAGTCAAGTCGCTCAGTCGTGTCCGACTCTTTGAGATCCCATGGACTGCAGCCCCCCAGGCTCCTCTGTCCGTGGGATTCTCCAGGCAAGAACACTGGACTGGGTTGCCATTTCCTTCTCCAATGCATGAAAGTGAAAAGCGAAAGTCAAGTCGCTCAGTCGTGTCCGACTCTTTGAGATCCCATGGACTGCAGCCCCCCAGGCTCCTCTGTCCGTGGGATTCTCCAGGCAAGAACACTGGACTGGGTTGCCATTTCCTTCTCCAATGCATGAAAGTGAAAAGCGAAAGTCAAGTCGCTCAGTCGTGTCCGACTCTTTGAGATCCCATGGACTGCAGCCCACCAGGCTCCTCTGTCCGTGGGATTCTCCAGGCAAGAACACTGGAGTGGGGTGCCATTGCCTTCTCCAAGTTTTTTGACTAGCAAACTAAATCATTTTTTGAGTGCAAACCTCCAAGGCTAAAACCTGCCAAGGCTGGTGGCAGTGTAACTAGGTATAGTCCTCCTGGAAAATATCTGGCAATGTGTGTCCACAGACTTACTGTTATTTACTTATTCCTTTTACCTCTGGATCTGGGAAATTCTGTGATCCTAAATATAGAAAAAGCCTCATTCACAAACACTGCTGCTGCTAAGTCGCTTGTATCATTTAAATTAGAGAAGTATGGAAACCATGATGGAATATTAAGCAGCCACTTAAAACTTGTGTTTCTGAATAAAATAAAGAAAAGCTTCATATAACAACAGATACCAAGCTGTGCATGTAGAGTCTGGAGCTACACTGTCTGACTTCTATCTACTTCTTACATTTGAGGAACCTTGGGCAAGAAACTAGCCTCTCTGTGCCTCAGTTTTATTCTCTGTGAAATGGGGGTAATAGTGGTACATATCTCATAGGATGGTTCTGAGACTTAACTGAAAAGATGAGTATCTGACACATAGTATGCTCTCAACAAGTGTTCACTGTTATTATTATTACAATGTGATTTCGTGTGTGTGTAGCCGCTAAGTCGTGTCTGACTCCAGGCGAGATATACTGGAGTGGGTTGCCATTTCCTTCTCCAAAGGTGTTAATAAGAAATCGCAACAGAAGAAAATTCACCAAAATGTTAGCAATTACTGTGTCTGGAGGTAGAGCCTATTGCTGATTTTCATTTTTACTTCTTTTTACATTTTTATGTTTCCAAATTTTTCATGAAATATATATCAAAAATTTAAAAAAGCAAGTTGGAGCTAATTATAAACAGAATCTATGAAACACTGCTTTTGATGGTACTGCAGTCAGCTAGAAGGCTCTGGGTAGAGAGACCCCAGCAGGAAATTTTCATATGATCTAAAGCCTCCTGCTGCCAGGATGTGGGCACTGGGAGGATGGGCTCAGCTGCGGCCAGTCATGGACCTTGCCCAGGACTGGCATGAGAGGAACCTGATCCTCACCCCCGACCCCCGCCTTGGCCACCCACTCCTGGTGGGTCCTGAAGAAAGCCTGCTCCTTCTCCCTTAGGAGGATCTTAATGCCATTAGCAGCCTCAGAGAACTGGAAAAGCGGGTCCAGAGAATGTTTGAGATACTGCGGGAGAAAAAGCGGTCCCGAACACCGCTCCTTTCCAGCTGTCCACCCTCGGAATCCCCTCTCCCGGGGGGAGGGCCTGTCTGCTCTGTTTACACACCTGGACCTGGTGTGAGGGGCAGTCTGCACGGTGGCTCCCAGACCATTTGTGGAATCATTCCTGCTTCCAGGCAGCAGGCCACAGGCAAGCCTTCAAAGAAATCCCAGAAGCCAAGTGCACTCTCTGTCATCACTTAATAAGGCTTGAAGCTTTTCATATAACAAAAGGGGATGACGCGGTTCCCCCTCGCCTTGTGGGAACCCAATCACTCTTCCGCCGGCTCTACACCAAAAGGGCTCGCTCTTACCTTTAAACATTAGATCTGACTAACAGTGGGCTACCAGGGCTGCTGGGCCATAAAAGAGGAGGAAGTAAACAGCTGTTGGCGACTTGACTTCATCACACAGTATGCAAAGGAAGGAACTGCAAGTTGCCATGACAGATAATCTAGCATTTTTTTTGGCAAAATGCACAAACGTGTCAAAGTTAAGGAATGTCAGCATCATTTTTTTAATATCTGTTCTTGCGAGGTTGGAATTAAACCACAGAGACAGAAATTTCTTCTATTTTGTTCATTCCTAGCACTAAGCATGATGCTTGTTCTTAATCAATTTTTGTTGAATGAGCTAATGGATTGATGAACAAATGAGAGAGGGTCTCCTCTCTACTGTGTTAGATCATGGGGATATAGAAAGAAATAACTCACAGTCCCACCCCCAGAAGCTCACTCTAGTGGTGGAACCAGACACACTAATAGAAAATGACTCAAATACAAAATGACTGATTCCCAAAATCATACCNAGGCTGCAGAGCGGGCCCCGAGGCGGAGGGAGCCGCAGGGCCAGGACAGGTGCAACCAGGCGGCTCGCCTGCAGGCCCCCTGTCTGCCCCAGCCGCTGCCGGCACAGCTGCTCCCTCTGCCTGGCAGCCGAGGTGCAGTCTCAGGATGCGTTACTCAGAGCTGTTCTCGACTTGGAAACCCCAGCCGAGGGACTGAAATTCAGAAGTCGGCACAGTGAACTGTGGGATACCCAACCGCCTTCCAGACCTGGGAAAGCCGACTCCCTGGTGACTGCCGTTCCCCCCACACCCAGGGGATAGGAGTTAGAAGTTTCTCTGGAGAGACCCAGTGGCCCTTGGTTACTGTCTCTTGTCCAGTTTCTTTACAGCTGACTTGCTGTCCAGTTGTTTAGAATGAAGCCGCCTAGTCAGTAGCCACTCTGAATGCACATGCACACACTTCCAGCCTGCGTTTTAGGGCTTGATTCCTAAATACAAACTGATAGTCAGGGATCACCAGACATTTGAGGAATGCCTCCAACATGAAAGACAGGTAGATACCAAACAGTGGGGGACTGGCAGATAATAGCCTTCAAATTACAGTTTATTCAGAGAAGAGATGGATACCACATCCGTAAAACAAGAAAAGGATGCCTTTTAAAAGGAATAATCAAAAAACTTGAAAGAGCCCAAAAATATATCAAAAGTTTTAAAAACAGAAGAGTTGGAAAGTAAAGTTGAGGCTATCTGTCAGAGATAGAACGAAAAAAAAACGAAGAGTCAGAGGAAAGGGTAAGATGATTAGAGAATAAATCCAGGTTATATAAAATCCTTCTCAGCGATCCAGAGAATGAAGAGATGAGAATCAAACACGAACATTTTTCATACCTGAAGGATGTAATTTTCTCTATGGATAGGGTCTGCTTGAGTGCCAGTAAAGTAAATTTAAAAATACCCACAGTGAGACAGACCACTGTAGTTTCAGAACACAGAAATAAAGAGAAGAGTTCCAGAAATAAGCCCCTTCCCCTACCCCATCTCATAAAAAAAAGAAAAAGTCATATACAAATGACAGCTGACTTCTCAGTAGCAAAACTCGATGTTAAAGACAGTGGAGGCTTCCCTGGTGGCTCAGCGGTAAGGAGTCCTGCCAGTGCAGGGGGCACAGGTGTGCTCCCTGGGTCCAGGAGGCCCCCCCGTTGCCTCAGAGCAACTAGGCTGGTGTGCCACAGCTGCTGAGCCTGCGCTCCTGAGCCCAGGAGCCTCGGCTGCTGGCACGCCCTAGAGCCTGTGCTTGCTGCAGCTAGAGGAAAGCTTGTGCAGTGACAGAGACCCAGCACAGCTGAAAACAAATAAAATTATTTAAAAAAAAAAAGACAGTAATATATAAGGAGCTGTTGTTGCTAAGTCGCTTCAGTCGTGTCCGACTCTGCAACCCCATAGACGGCAGCCCACCAGGCTCCACCATGTATCTTTTAAATCCTATGGGAAAATCACTTATACTCTGCCCAGCGAAATACCAGTCAAACATCAAGGTAAATATAATTTCAGACACATGGGGACACACATCTACCTCCTATGTCATTTCTCAGGTCATTCCTTGAGAATGATCTTCAGCAAATAGGGATAAATGAAGAAAGAGGAAGATGTGGAATCCAGCTAATGAGACTCTCACATGGGGGACCAAAAAGGGACAGTGAGGGCAACAGCGTGGCAGGAAACAGTCAGGCCAGGCTGAGCAGGAGGACAGAGAGTCCTTGGGGATGTTCTGGGAGAAAAAAAAAAATTGAAGATTAACTGACAACTTCGGCTTGAAAAATATCAATAGGCTTCTGTTAGATTTCATGGAGTGTGAGGAAGATGCATGGAAAAATCTAAGGAAGCATTGGAATGAGACTTGTTAATCTCAGGAGAAAGCAAGAAAGGAAGCACAATTCTTGGTACATTCCTTGCATTGTAGTGACCAGTATTTACAAAGTCATAATAAATATTGACTATTGATTTGCCAGGAAACTGCTATTATGTAGGAAAGACTGGGAACAAGGAAAGTAGAGTTGTTTACCATAGCAGAAGGCCAGTGGTTATTATCCAGAGTCAAGAAGTCAAGAATATGAATCAAAACTATGGCAGTAAATACAAAAGAGCACTTTCAGTGGAGCTGTTACATGGGAGTAAGGCCGTGGGGCGGGGAGGGGAAGGGTTGAGGCAGGGATTATTTTCCATGATAAGCCTCTATCAGTGTCTAATAAAATGCATCTAATAAAATAAAATTTGATATATAAACTTTTAATAATATAAAATAAAATTTGATATATAAACTTTTAATAATATTAAAAGTTATAATGGTCTTTAATAAAGAACAGTTATAATAAAAGTTATGTTCTTTCTCCCCTACAACATGTAATGGAGAGCCTCTTTATCCCCAAGAATACATGGGTCATGTTTCTGCCCCTGTGAAAATTGTGTGTTTTTTTTATTCTTTGTTGCTTGGGCCTCTACAAACAAGGTACACATTTTGGTGGAGGAGGGCAGTAAAGAGATTTGACTGGCCTACCTGGAAAGATTAATATCGTGAAGCTTATTGTTTGTAGGTGGGACAGATATATTCAGCGCCTCATAGGAATGATTTCTTGTCTGTAAGATCAGATTTAGGATAGCATTTTAAATTTAGATCAATGTTCTAAATAGTTGCCTGTCTTATACTTGTCATAGCACTCCTCTCTCTGTTTATGACCTTCTATTGATGTAGAAATTACGCTTTTAAAAATGAAATCCATGACATCTGCAGAGATAAGAACATCATGAAGCCCAGAATGGGAAACCACATCTCCACTTCCACAGCTGTGAGCACAGGGTCTGGTGCCCACTCCACAAATATGTAACAAATGAACTGATGGCCGGGAGAAAATGCCAGTGACCACCTACAAAGAACATTCCCGGCTGTCCTGTGTCCTAGAGCCATTCACACCCATCCCTCTCCTAGTAATTAGGCAGAGCAAAAACAGCTCTTAGAAATGTCTGTTCTATTGCTCAAATTCCTGTCCAATGAGTCAGTGATGCTATCCAACCACCTCATCCTATGCCACCCCCTTCTCCTCCCACCTTCAATCTTTCCCAGCACCAGGGTCTTTTCCAGTGAGTTGCCTCTTGGCATCAGGTGAGGTGGCCAAAGTATTGGAGCTTCAACTTAAGCATCAGTCCTTACAATGAATATTCAGGCTTGCTTTCCTTTAGGACTGACTAGTTTGATCTCCTTGCAGTCCAAGGGACTCTCAAGAGTCTTCTCCAACACCACAGTTTGAAAGCATCAATTCTTTGGCGCTCAGCCTTCTTTATGGACCAAAAATCTTCTTTATTGATAGCCAAAACACTGTCCATATACTTAAGTTCCTGTCATGCACCTGTGTTTCCTATNAGGGACTCTCAAGAGTCTTCTCCAACACCACAGTTTGAAAGCATCAATTCTTTGGCGCTCAGCCTTCTTTATGGACCAAAAATCTTCTTTATTGATAGCCAAAACACTGTCCATATACTTAAGTTCCTGTCATGCACCTGTGTTTCCTATCACTAGTGTGATGGCCATTAACTTACCTAAACCCAAAAGGAACACTGGCTTCTGAACTGACAGCCCCCTGCGGGGTGTGCTTTGTGGGGACTATATGTCTGCTGCAGACTCCATTCACAGTCTAGGCAGCTCCAGGCCAGGCGTGGCCAGGGTCACGTGGCCATACCAGTTCCCTCAGGATGGACATGCCCTTTCCTGCTTTTGAATCAGCATCCATGACTTTGTGGACAGTACCACTGGGCACACATAGGGATCCTCGGCTATGCAGTGATGACCTCTAAAGGTTACTTGGTCTAGTGGTCACTTATTTTCTTAATTTGGTTTTTTGTTTATTTTTCAGAATGTAATGGAACAGTTCAATCCCGGGCTACGGAATTTAATAAACCTAGGGAAAAATTATGAAAAAGCTGTTAATGGTAAGTGTCTGTTTTCTAAATTTATAAATATAGAGGACGTACAAAAGCCACTCATTAAAAATTTTACTTAATTATTTTTAAATACTTGCTACTGAATTTCTAAAATATCTTTAAATTGGTACAGTTTATAATTAATCTATAGAACTTTACAGTGGTAGGATATTAGTTTATTTGAAATGACTGAATTGCATAATAGACTACTATAAGTGACATATCTTAAATATCAGATTTTGCTTTTTGAAACTGCTTAATCTTTTGAAAAGAAGAGAGGCGAAAAGCAAAGGAGAAAAAGAAGATATAAGCATCTGAATGCAGAGTTCCAAAGNCCCCATGAATTGCAGCATGCCAGGCCTCTCTATCCATCACCAACTCCCAGAGTTCACCCAAACTCATGGTCTGGTACTGGCAGCCAAAACAGGAGGCAGTGTGAAGTAGATTAGCTATGACTTCCTTTGATCAAACGGGACAGTGAAAAGTTTTTAGTAGAGAACTGATGACTTCGCAGATTTATTTTTTAATGACAGGAAGCATTGAGCACTTTGAGCTAGACACGGTCCAAACTCCTTTATAAGTATCTACTCATTTAATTTCACATACCTTTCACAAATTGTCTAATGTAAATTTAATTCTAGTTTTCACAGAAATCGCATTATGCTATTGAGCATCTTTGAATTCTTATAGGTTGTGTATATACTGCAAAGATTACATAGATCCATTTCTCTCATTTAGTTATCAGTATAGTTTATCTCGACCAAGATAGCTTAACGTAATTTGTATATTATTGTTTACATTTGTTAAAATTAAAATTTTCTTTGTTACCACTTTCTTGTGTTTTATTTCCAATTCATCAAAAGCAGAAAATCATTCACTCAAAAGAAATACACTGACACATAAGAAGTCGTGGTAAAAAAAAGGTAACAAGTACTTCAAAGTTACATAGTAATGGTAACTAGCTATTAAACAAGACTGCAGTGCAGATATAGCATGTAAATTTCTATGTGGCTTTAAATGTGGTAAGGTTCATCCAAGCAGCAATAAATTAAAAAAAAAATAGTGACTAGGAAGTACAATTACAAATATCTAAATATTGGACTTTATTGGGTTAGCACCCATTTGTCCCTTCCCCACTACTCCCTGACTATTAGGAAATTTTGTCAGTGACTTTTAACCCAAATACATAATCCCATTGCCAAGAAATGTAATTTTCTGGAATAAATGCAAAGTAATGTTTTCCAGAATGACACAGATGTTTTCAAGGATTAAAAAAAGATCAAGTTACATCCCTCATTTTTTAAAAATGGTAAATGCCACTTTGTTTCAGACAAACTTGTGCAACTAGCAACAAAGTTAAAAAATGTTTTACAGGGAAAAGTATAAGGGACTTTTTGCAAAAGCCCTAGGCAAATATCATACAAAATCATAGTATATACAACATGAAAGGGCACTGTCTGTGCTGGATTTGGAAACAGATGTTTATCTTACAAGTGGACATAAACCAATATACACAATATGAATCATTTCACAGCATATATGCAGTACACAAGGGAAAATGCTCAGAAACTTCTTATTTAGTATGTCATTAAAAATTAAAGTTACAGAAAAAGTGAAATATAAAAAATTTTGTGAGGCATGAGAAAATCTGTAAAATGTAGGTTGTGATCAAAACTGATGGAGTTGTAGCTTTCAGTACACAAAGAATATTATCTGTACAGTAAGCAAAATGTCAGTCCAATTTGTGTTCTATTCAGAGAACAGTTGGTAGTCAAATGGCATTTCTCCTGATTCTGATTCAACATAAAACAAATCAGTGAAAACTATAAATATATTACTATACACACAGGAATCAGTTCAGTTCAGTTGCTCCGTCGTGTCCGACTATTTGCGGCCCCATGAATCCCAGCACGCGAGGCCTCCCTGTCCATCACCAACTCCCGAAGTCTACCCAAACGCACGTCCATCGAGTCAGTGATGCCATCCAGCTACCTCATCCTCTGTCATCCCCTTCTCCTCCTGCCCCTAATCCCTCCCAGCATCAAGGTCTTTTCCAATGAATCAACTGTTTGCATGAGGTGCCCAAGGTACTGGAGTTTCAGCTTCAGCATCAGTCCTTTCAATGAACACCCAGGACTGATCTCTTTTAGGATGGACTGGTTGGATCTCCTTGCAGTCCAAGGGACTCTCAAGAGTCTTTTCCAACACCACAGTTCAAAAGCATCAATTCTTTGGTTAGCTTTCTTCACAGTCCAACTCTCACATCCATACATGACCACTGGATAAACCATAGCCTTGACTAGACAGACCTTTGTTGGCAAAGTAATGTCTCTGCTTTTTAATATACTATCTAGGTTGGTCATAACTTTCCTTCCAAGGAGTAAGCGTCTTTTAATTTCATGGCTGCAATCACCATCTGCAGTGATTTTGGAGCCCCCCAAAAAATAAAGTCTGACACTGTTTCCCCATCTATTTCCCATGAAGTGATAGGACCAGATGCCATGATCTTCGTTTTCTGAATGCTGAGCTTATTTAAAGCCAACTTTTTCACTCTCCACTTTCACTTTCATTAAAAGTCTCTAGTTCCTCTTCACTTTCTGCCATAAGGGTGGTGTCATCTGCATATCTGATGTTATTGATATTTCTCCCGGCAATCTTGATTCCAGCTTGTGCTTCTTCCAGCCCAGCGTTTCTCATGATGTACTCTGCATATAAGTTCAATAAACAGGGTGACAATATGCAGTCTTGACGTACTCCTTTCCAGATTTGGAACCAGTCTGTTGTTCCATGTCCAGTTCTAACTGTTGCTTCCTGACCTGCATATGCAGGTCAAAAGGCAGTTCAGGTGGTCTGGTATTCCCATCTCTATCAGAATTTTCCACAGTTTATTGTGATCCACACAGTCAAAGGCTTTGGCATAGTCAATAAAGCAAAAATAGATATTTTTTCTGGAATTCTCTTGCTTTTTCCATGATCCATCAGATGTTGGCAATTTGAACTCTGGTTCCTCTGCCTTTTCTAAAACCAGCTTGAACATCTGGAAGTTCACGGTTCACGTATTGCTGAAGCCTGGCTTGGAGAATTTTGAGCATTACTTTACTAGCATGTGAGATGAGTGAAATTGTGCGGTAGTTTGAGCATTCTTTAGCATTGCCTTTCTTTGGAATTGGAATGAAAACTGACCTTTTCCAGCCCTGTGGCCACTGCTGAGTTTTCCAAATTTGCTGGCATATTGAGTGCAGCACTTTCACAGCATCATCTTCCAGGATTTGAAATGGCTCAACTGGAATTCCATCACCTCCACTAGCTTTGTTCTTAGTGATGCTTTCTAAGGCCCACTTGACTTCACATTCCAAGATGTCTGGCTCTAGATGAGTGATCACATCCTCATGATTATCTGGGTCGTGAAGATCTTTTCTGTACAGTTCTTCTGTGTATTCTTGCCACCTCTTCTTAATATCTTCTGCTTCTGTTAGGTCCATATCATTTCTATCCTTTATTGAGCCCATCTTTGCATGAAATGTTCCCTTGGTATCTCCAATTCTCTTGAAGAGATCTCTAGTCTTTCCCATTCTGTTCTTTTCCTCTATTTCTTTGCATTGATTGCTGAAGAAGGCTTTCTTATCTCTTCTTGCTATTCTTTGGAACTCTGCATTCAGATGCTTATATCTTTTCTTTTCTCCTTTGCTTTTTGCCTCTCTTCTTTTCAGTGCTATTTGTAAGGCCTCTCCAGACAGCCATTTTGCTTTTTTGCATTTCTTTTTCTTGGGGATGGTCTTGATCCCTGTCTCCTGTACAATCTCATGAACCTCTGTCCATAGTTCATCAGACACTCTATCTATCAGATCTAGTCCCTTAAATCTATTTCTCACTTCCACTGTATAATCATAAGGGATTTGATTTAGGTCATACCTGAATGGTCTAGTGGTTTTCCCTGCTTTCTTCAATTTAAGTTTGAATTTGGCAATAAAAAGTTCATGATCTGAGCCACAGTCAGCTCCCAGTTTTGTGTTTGCTGACTGTATAGAGCTTCTCCATCTTTGGCTGCAAAGAATCTAATCAATCTGATTTTGGTGTTGACCATCTGGTGATGTCCATGTGTAGAGTCTTCTCTTATGTTGTTGGAAAAGGGTGTTTGCTATGACCAGTGCGTTCTCTTGGCAAAACTGTATGAGCCTTTGCCCTGCTTCATTCCATACTTCAAGGCCAAATTTGCCTGTTACTCCAGGTGTGTCTTGACTTCTTACTTTTGCATTCCAGTCCCCTATAATGAAAAGAACATCTTTTTGGCGTGTTAGTTCTAAAAGGTCTTGTAGGTCTTCATAAAACCGTTCAACTCCAGCTTCTTCAGCCTTACTGGTTGGGGCATAGGCTTGGATTGCCGTGATATTGATAGCAAGCCAGTAAGGATAATTTTTGAGAAGAAACATGCAAATGTTAGAAGACTGCTTTTAAAATGTGGAGGCCAGGAATGGGGAAGCTGCTCTCATAGTTTCTAAATAAGGACTGCAGGACTTCTGGTGGTGGTCCATTAGTTAAGAATCCACCTGCCAATGCAGGGAACACAGGTTCAACCCCTGGTCCAGGAAGTTCCTACGTCGACTAAGTCATGTGCGACTAAGCCCATGTGCCACAACTACTGTGCCTGCACTCTAGAGCCCGGGAGAAGCCAGTGCAATGAGAAACTCAAGTACCACAACTAGAGAGTAGCCCCTACTTGCTGAAACTCGAGAGAGCCTGCACTGCAACAAAGACCCAGCACAGCCATAAATGTATAAATAAGTAAATAAAATAAAATAAAGAAGGGCTGGAGTAAAAACCCCTTCTTTACTATACAGATAATACTAACAAAAACTATTTTAGTTTTTCTAAGTAGGCTTATCTGAGCAACATTTTCATTATTTTTATTAATCTTCAATTATTACTTCAAATTCTAAATGCCATGATGTTTAATGTTAAGAACAAGTATCAGGATTTTGGGAAAAAAATAAAACTTTTATGCAAATGCCTTTACTACCAAGAGTTTATTATTTCCCAACAATACATGATAATTTTCTTTCTTCATCCAAGAAAAAAATGGATGACACATTATTCAAAATATTTTAAACCACATCCAACTGTTGCATCTGAATGGAAAAAATGCTTTTCAGAGCTGAATGCAACCCATATAAATTGAATACAACTCCTATTCCCTCTCAAGTTGAAAACCTCAACCTTTGAGGTTGCCATTTACTCTTCCACTTAGGATCTAACACTACTAAAAGCTGTCTTTAATTAGAAGCTCCCCGTGATGCTGGCACCCCACTCCAGTACTCTTGCCTGGAAAATCCCATGGACGGAGGAGCCTGGAAGGCTGCAGTCCATGGGGTTGCTGAAGATCGGACACGACTGAGCGACTTCACTTTCACATTTCACTTTCATGCATTGGAGAAAGAAATGACAACCCACTCCAGTGTTCTTGCCTGGAGAATCCCAGGGACGGGGGAGCCTGGTAGGCTGCCGTCTATGGGGTTGCACAGAGCCGGACATGACTGAAGTGACTTAGCAGCAGTAGCAGCAGCATGATGCTAGATGGCTTCCCTGGTGGGTCAGTGATAGAGAATCTGCCTGCAACACAGGAGATGCGGTTTCAGTCTCCGGGTTGGAAACATCCCCTGAAGAAGGAAACCCACCCCCTACCCCGCCCGGTATTCTTGTGTGGGAAATTCCATAGAGAGAGGAACCTGGTGGGCTATAGCCCATGGAATCACAAGAGTCACACATAACTTAGTGACTAAACGAAACAAATATGGTGCTAAATCTATCTTAGATTCAAGTGTTCAGAATTATCTGGTAGTCACCAAACACTCATCGCCGTATCTGATAAGCTCATTGTGCATTTAGATTTTCTAGTTTTAGTAGAAATAAAAATTAAGTTGATTGTGAAAGCTGACCTTTTACAAGTGTTTTCTGCTTTCCAATATGAAACAATTGCCACTACTACTATTAATTTTTTAACTATCACAAATTCTGGGTTAAGTTCATGGTAAGCCAATTTTTTAAATTACTTAAAATGGTGGTCTGCGGATGCATGTTTTATTAACTCTCTCCAGATAGAGTTTCCAGATTTAGCTAAAGAAAATACAAGCTGGCCAGTCAATTCAAATTTCAGATCAACAACAAATAATTTTTTAGTATCAACATTTTCCAAATATTTCATATCACATATTTATATTTAAAAATATTGCTCTTTTATCTGGAAACCCTACTTCTGGATATTAAAGTTTGTAGGATCCCTCATCCAGATTATTTGGGGGAGAGGAGAGACTATTAATAAGAAACAAGAAAGCCACTTAGGTGGATTATATTTTTGCAGAAATCCAGGAGAGAAATTATAAGGACTTGAAAATTTTCTCCAGAGGAGTTGTTACTGTGGCACATACTCAATATTTTGTTGGGTCTGTTTAACTCCTAGCAGTTATAACTGTGTCTAGAACATGTCAGGAACCCAGTAAACATTTCTTAAAGAATGAAAAGTCTCAACTAACTCATTATATTTTTCCTCTTTTCAAGCATTCAACATATATTAGTTCAAAACATGTAGGGTTCTCTGGCCTAGATAACCCTAACCCATTCACATATATACATCTTATCCTCTTAACACACCTGTAGTACAGGTATCAATTTAGTTATCACTTCTGAAAGCCAGAACCCCAGTTTTCTTCTGTTGATACTGCTCTTCCATTATCTACCATGCTCTGCTCATCTGTTACCACACAAGTATTACAAAATCACTCACCTAGCGCCAGACATCCTGGAGTCTGAAGTCAAGTGGGCCTCAGGAAACATCACGATGAAAAAAGCTAGTGGAGGTGATGGAATTCCAGCTGAGCTATTTCAAGTCATAAAAGATGATGCTGTTAACGTGGTGCACTCAGGATGCCATCAAATTTGGAAAACTCAGCAGTGGCCATAGGACTGGAAAAGGGCAGTTTTCATTCCAATCCCAAAGAAAGGCAATGCCAAAGAATGTTCAAACTAGTGCACAATTGCACTCATCTCACACGCTACCAAAGTAATGCTCAAAATTCTCCAAGTGAAGCTTCATAAGTACGTGAATTGAGAACTTCCAGATGTTCAAGCTGGATTTAGAAAAGGCGGAGGAACCAGAGATCAAATTGCCAACATCCGTTGGATAATAAAAAAAGCAAGAGAGTTCCAGAAAAACATCCACGTCTGCTTTATTGACTATCCCAAAGCCTTTGACTATGTAGATCACAACAAACTGTGGAAAATTCTTCAACTGATGGGAATACCAGACCACCTTACCTGTCTCCTCAGAAATCTGTATCCAGGTCAAAAAGCAATAGTTAGAACTGAATATAGAACAATGGACTGCTTCCAGTCCATTGGAAAAGGAGTACGTTAAGGCTGTATACTGTCACTGTGCCTATTTAACCTAATGGCAGAGTACATCATGCGAAATGCCAGGCTGGATGAAGCACAAACTGGAATCAAGATTGCTGGGAGAAATATCATTAACTTCAGATAGGCAGATGACACCACCCATGTGGCAGAAAGTAGAGAGGAACTAAGGAGCCTCTTGATGAAAGTGAAAGAGGAGAGTGAAAAAGCTGGTTTCAAACTCAACATTCAAAAAAACTAAGATCATGGCATCTGGTCCCATCACTTCATGGCAAATAGATGGGGATCAATGGAAACTATGAGAGACTTTATTTTCTTGGGCTCCAAAATCACTGCAGAGGGTGACTGCAGCCATTAAATTAAGACACTTGCTCCTTGGAAGAAAAGCTATGACCAATCTAGACAGTATATTAAAAAGCAGAGACATTCATTTGCTGACAAAGGTCTGCCTATTCAAAGCTATGGTTTTTTTGGTAATCATGTATAGATATGAGAGTTGGACTATAAAGAAAGCTGAGTGCCAAAGAATTGATGCTTTTGTACTGTGGTTTTGGAAAAGACTCTTGAGAGTCCCTTGAACTGCCAGGAGATCCAACCAGTCCATCCTAAAGGAAATCAGTCTGAATATTCATTGGCAGGACTGTAATGCTAATGCTGAAACTCCAGTACTTTGGCCACCTGATGTGAGACACTGATTCATTGGAAAAGACCCTGATGCTGGGAAAGATTGAAGGCAGGAGGAGAAGGGAATGACAGAGGATGATATGGTTGGATGGTATCACTGACTGGATGGACATGAGTCTGAGAAAGCTCTGGCAGTTGGTGATGGACAGGAAAGCCTAGCGTGCTGCAGTCCATGGGGTCACAAATAGTCAGATACAACTGAGTGACTGAACTGACATAGATCAATTAAACAAAAGAAAATAATTGCCATGAACACTGTTATGAGAGAATAATCAACAAGGCCTATCAAGTAATTGTTCTGGAATGAAAGAAGGCTGTGATGTCAAAGAAGGGTTTTGAATGATATTGATGACAGTGACAGATGCCAAATGCAATTTCAGATTTCTCCAGTTGAAGTTCATTTGGATTGGTTGGTGTGAAAACCAGATTATAACGCTTATTAAACATGTGGAATCATAGGTGGTGGGGTGGTTTAGTTGCTAAGTTGTGTCCCATAGACTCTTGTGATCCCATAGACTATAGCCCATCAGGCTCCTCTGTCCATGGGATTTCCCAGGCAAGATACTGGAGTGGATTGCTATTTCCTTCTCCAGGAGATCTTCTCGACCCAGGGGTCAAACCTGAGTCTCCTGCATCTCCTGCATTGGCAGGTGGATGCTTTACCCTTGAGCCACCAGGGAAGCCCTGGAATCATAGAACATCAGCCCAAAAGAGAAGATGGGACCTAGACCTAAATTTCTGCAAGAGACTTGTGGTTGTAGGAATGATAGTACAAAAACTAAAAAAGATAAGAAAAAGAACACCTCAAGATATGCCCGTTTCAGACCGATCACAAGCACGGAAATCGAAACTAATCAGAAATCTTCCAGCAAACAAAAGCCCAGGACCAGGCGGCTTCACAGCTGAATTCTACCAAAAATTTAGAGAAGAGCTAACACCTGTCCTACTCAAACTCTTCCAAAAAATTGTAGAGGAATTCCAAACTCATTGTATGAGGCCATCATCACCCTAATACCCTAAGACAAAGATGACCCCAAAAAGAAAACTACAGACCAAGATCACTGATGAACATAGATGCAAAAATCCTTAACAAAATTCTAGCAAACAGAATCCAATAACATATTTAAAGGATCATACATCATGACCAAGTGGGCTTTATTCCAGGGATGCAAGGATTCTTCAACATTTGCAAATCAAACAATGTGATATACCACATTAACAAACTGAAAGACAAAAACCATATGATTATCTCAATAGATGCAGAGAAAGCATTTGACAAAATTCAACATCCATTTATAGTTAAAAAAAAAAAAAACTCTCCAGAAAGCAGGAATAGAAGGAATATATCTCAACATAATAAAAGCCATTTATGATAAACCCACAGCAAACATTACCCTCAATCTTGAAAAAATTGAAAGCATTTCCCCTAAAGTCAGGAATAAGACAAAGGTTCCCACTCTCACCAGTACTATTCAACATAGTTTTGGAAGTTTTAGATACAACAATCAGAGAAGAAAGAGAAATAAAAGGAATCCAGATTGGAAAAGAAGAAGTAAAACTCTCACTATATGCAGATGACATGATCCTCTACATAGAAAATCCTAAAGACTCCACCAGAAAATTACTAGAGCTAATCAATGAATATAGTCAAGTTTCAGGATACAAAAGTAACACAGAGAAATCCCTTGCATTCCTATATACTAACAATGAGAAAATAGAAAGAGAAATTAAGGAAACAATTCCATTCACCATTGCAATGAAAAGAATAAAATACTTAGTAATAAATCTACCTAAAGAAACAAAAGACCTATATATAGAAAACTATAAAACACTGATGAAAGAAATCAAAGAGAATACTAATAGATGGAGAAATATACCGTGTTCATGGATCAGAAGAATCAATATAGTGAAAATGAGTGAAAATTACCAATTACCCAAAGCAATCTATAGATTTAATGCTACCCTATCAAGCTACCAACGGTATTTTTCACAGAGCTAGAAAAAATAATTCGACAATTTGTATGGAAATACAAAAAACCTTGAATAGCCAAAGTAATCTTAAGAAAGAAGAATAGAACTGAAGGAAGCAAACTGCCTGACTTCAGACTATACTACAAAGCTACAGTCATCAAGACAGTATGGTACTGGCACAAAGACAGAAATATAGATCAATGGAACAACATAGAAATCCCAGAGATAAATCCATGCACCATATCTTTGACAAAGAAGGCAAGATGTACAGTGGAGAAAAGACAATCTCTTCAACAAGTGGTGCTGGGAAAACTGGTCAACCGCTTGTAAAAGAATGAAACTAGAACATTTTCTAACACCATATACAAAAGTAAACTCAAAATGGATTAAAGATCTAAACATAAGACTGGAAACTACAAAACTCCTAGAGGAAAACATAGGTAAAACACTCTGACATAAATCACAACAGGATCCTCTATGACCCACCTCCCAGAGTAATGTAAATAAAAGAAAAAATAAATGAATGGGACCTAATTAAATTTAAAAGCTTTTGCACAATGAAGGAAACTATAAGCAAAGTGAAAAGACAGCCTTCAGAATGGGAGAAAATAATAGCAAATGAAGCAACTGACAAATAATTAATTTCAAAAATATACAAGCAGCTCCTGCAGCTCAATTCCAGAAAAATAAACGACCCAATCAATAAATGGGCCAAAGAACTAAACAGACATTTCTCCAAAGAAGACATACAGATGGCTAACAAACACATGAAAAGATGCTCAACATCACTCATTATCAGAGAAATGCAAATTAAAATCACAATGAGGTACCATCTCATGCCAGTCAGAATGGCTTCTATCAAAAAGTCTACAAACAATAAATGCTGGAGAGAGTGTGGAGAAAAGGGAATCCTCTTACACTGTTGATGGGAATGCAAACTAGTACAGCTACTATGAAAAACAATGTGGAGATTCCTTAAGAAACTGGAAATAGAACTGCCATATGACTCAGCAATCCCACTGCTGGCATACACACTGAGGAAACCAGAATTGAAAGAGACACATGTACCCCAATGTTCATCGCAGCACTGTTTATAATAGCCAGGACATGGAAGCAACCTAGATGTCCATCAGCAGATGAATGGATAAGAAAGCTGTGTACATATACACAATAGAATGTTACTCAACCATTAAAAAGAATGCATTTGAATCATTTCTAATGAGGTGGATGACACTGGAGCTTATTATACAGAGTGAAGTAGTCAGAAAGAAAAACACCAATACAGTATACTAATGCATATATATGGAATATAGAAAGATGGTAACGATGACCCTCTATGTGAGACAGCAAAAGAGACACAGATGTAAAGAACAGTCTTTTGGACTCTGAGGTGAGGGTGGGATGATTTGAGAGAATAACATTGAAACATGTATATTATCGTATGTGAAACAGATCACCAGTCAAGGTTTGATGCATGAGACAGAACGCTCAGGGATGGTGCACTGGGATGACCCTGAGGGATGGGATGGGAAGGGAGGTGGGAGGGCAGTTCAGGATGGGGAACACATGTATACCCATGGCTGATTCATGTCAATGTATGGCAAAAACCACTACAATATTGTCAAGTAATTAGCCTCCAATTAAAATAAATAAATTTAAAAATAGCAAACAACAACAACAAAAAAGATATACCTGTTTCAATCACATGTAAATCAATGAAATTAGAACATTCCTTCACAACCTACACAAAAATAAACCTAAATGGCTTAAAGACAAATGTAAGACTACTGCTGCTGCTGCTGAGTCGCTTCAGCCGTGTCCGACTCTGTGCGACCCCATAGACGGCAGCCCACCAGGCTCCCCCATCCCTGGGAGTCTCCAGGCAAAGATACTGGAGTGGGTTGCCATTTCCTTCTCCAAAGGATGAAAGTGAAAAGTCAAAGTGAAGTCGCTCAGTCGTGTTCTACTCTTAGTGACCTCATAGACTGCAGCCTACCAGACTCCTCCGTCCATGGGATTTTCCAGGCAAGAGTACTGGAGTGGAGTGCCATCGCCTTCTCCGAATGTTAAGATACTGGAGTGGGTTGCCATTTCCTTCTCCAAAGGATGAAAGTGAAAAGTCAAAGTGAAGTCGCTCAGTCGTGTTCTACTCTTAGTGACCTCATAGACTGCAGCCTACCAGACTCCTCCGTCCATGGGATTTTCCAGGCAAGAGTACTGGAGTGGAGTGCCATCGCCTTCTCCGAATGTTTGACCCTAGAAGCCACCACAATGAGAAACCTGTGCATTGCAACCAGAGAGTAGCTCCCACTCGCTGCAACTAGAAAAAAGCCCACACAGGAATGAAGACCCAGCCAAAAATAAACAAATATTTTTAAAATAAGTGTGTGGGAGGGGTGAGACTGCTCAGGGAAATAAGAGAAGCCTGAAAGAAAAGAGGTTGAATTCTCAAAGCTAATGTTGATAAAGAGCAGATTCAAAAGTGAGGGAGTGAGAGAGGCAGAGAATAGGAACTGGGAACAGCACAAATCACAAAAAGTTATAAGTCAAAAGGATTTTAATACACCTATATTTAATATACCTGTATTTGTGTATATATATTCATATATTCTACGAATATTCTTCATGTATTCTACAAATATTCTTTCAATGAGTAAAAGATGAATAGCCCAGTCAAAAGAAGAGAAAGGATAGATTACAGAAAATCTATAAAAGATGTACAAATAACAGAAATTCAAATATCATAGTATTTACAGAAATGCAAATTTTTAAGAAACTATTATTTTTGCCTATTAACTAGACAAGTATTTCAGAGATTGAAAGTAACCTATATTTGTGATATGGTTAAAAAAACAGAAATGAAGCATAAATTGTTATAAGCTTTTTAGTGTGTAATTTGGCAATACCTAACAAACTGTGGAAAATTCTGAAAGAGATGGGCATGCCAGACCACCTGACCTGCCTCTTGAGAAATCTGTATGCAGGTCAGGAAGCAACAGTTAGAACTGGACATGGAACAACAGACTGGTTCCAAATAGGAAAGGGAGTACGTCAAGGCTGCATATTGTCACCCTGCTTATTTAACTTATATGCAGAGTACATCATGAGAAATGCTGGGCTGGAAGAAACACAAGCTGGAATCAAGATTGCCGGGAGAAATATCAATAACCTCAGATAGGCAGATGACACCACCCTTATGGCAGAAAGTGAGGAGGAGCTAAAAAGCCTCTTGATGAAAGTAAAAGTGGAGAGTGAAAAAGTTGGCTTAAAGCTCAACATTCAGAAAACGAAGATCATGGCATCCGGTCCCATCACTTCATGGGAAATAGATGGGGAAACAGTGGAAACAGTGTCAGACTTTATTTTTGGGGGGCTCCAAAATCACTGCAGATGGTGACTACAGCCATGAAATTAAAAGACACTTACTCCTTGGAAGGAAAGTTATGACCAACCTAGATAGCATATTCAAAAGCAGAGACATTACTTTGCCGACTAAGGTCCGTCTAGTCAAGGCTATGGTTTTTCCTGTGGTCATGTATGGATATGAGAGTTGGACTGTGAAGAAGGCTGAGCGCCGAAGAATTGATGCTTTTGAACTGTGGTGTTGGAGAAGACTCTTGAGAGTCCCTTGGACTGCAAAGAGATCCAACCAGTCCATTCTGAAGGAGATCAACCCTGGGATTTCTTTGAAAGGAATGATGCTAAAGCTGAAACTCCAGTCCTTTGGCCACCTCATGTGAAGAGTTGACTCATTAGAAAAGACTGTGATGCTGGGAGGGATTGGGGGCAGGAGGAGAAGGGGATGACAGAGGATGAGATGGCTGGATGGCATCACGGACGTGAGTCTGAGTGAACTCTGGGAAATGGTGATGAACAAGGAGGCCTGGCGTGCTGTGATTCATGGGGTCGCAAAGAGTCAGACATGACTGAGCGACTGAACTGAACTGAATCTTTTATATCATTAAAATATAAACATGTTTTCTACTTTATAAACCAAATTCTTTGTAAACCAGTATATTAAAAAGGTAGTTAAAATGTTAGGATCCTAAAGCATAGGAATTACTCTCCTTTTTATATATATAGAAGAATTTCTGATCTTTGAGTGTATCATTGTGGCGGGGGGGGGCGATGTATCACTTTTGCTAGTAATATGAGAAATAGATGTTTAGCCTGAATGGAAAAACATCTAAATTAAAAGTTGAACTTAGATTCTCATTTAAAAGCCAAAAGCATTGGCTTTTGTCTCTCTGTGAACTAGTCAGTTGCTGGTTTGAACAGATTTTGTTTGAAGAAGGTGATGTGCGTCTACACGTACATTCCCCTCCCCAAGGCGGGTGTTGTCAGTGATCACCTTGAAAATAATCACCAAATTCTAACATGGTCAGAACCATTCGCCATATGTAGCACGTGTCACCCACCCACCAAACATTCAGATCCCAGTTTCACCATCTACCCTGATGCACTAGGACCAAACTATAAAGTTTAGTTTCCAACAGTTTGCGATTTGAAGAAGCCTTCAGGTCAAGCTCTGGGTCTCTTCTTCCCGTCTTGCTTCTGTCCTTCACAATACCCCCACCTCCAGCTGCTCCCTGTTGATGTTTTGAAAATAAACCTGTGCCCTCACACCCTTAGCCTCGGCATGTGCCAGGAAAGGGGAGGTGCTGGCAAGACTTGGGACGTTGGATGACAGGCGCTCTGCTGTTGCAGTCGGTGCCGCCATAAACTGCTTGTTGACTTTCCTCTGGATCTTGGTGCTCTCGGCCAGTGTCCAGTGTCAGGAAGTGCAGCAGGCCTGGCCTTTTCCTCCCTCACACCCCTGGCAGTGTGGACGACTTCTGTGGGTGCCCCCTCCCTCTTTTAACAAGCTGGAGCCTTGTTTTACAAGCTGATTCTCCCCTGATGAGGGGGTGGGGGCCTTCCCTGGTGGCTCAGAAGGTAAAGAATCCACCTGTAATTCTAGAGACCCCAGTGTGATCCCTGAGTCAGGAAGATCCCCTGGAGAAGGGAATGGCTCCCCACTCTGGTATTTTTGCCTGGAGAATTCCATGGACAGAAGAGCCTGGCAGGCTACAGTCCATGGGGTCACAAAGCGTTGAACATGACTGAGCGACTAACACTTTCACTTTTTTCTCCCCTGATGATCACCAAGTCACAAGAACACAAAGTCGTCGCCTTATCCATCACCATGAAGGAGAGCACTCTGACCTGCAATTGTTTTTTTCCTTTCTAGAATGAGCTGTCTCTCAGAGATTTATAAAGTGACGCAATGAACAGCCCACAGCTTAGCCTCCCACTAACAGGACTTCTCCCCAGAGGCCTCTTACCACTTTAATACCTCCTGAGGCCTATTTTGTACTTTATAAGGTGCTTCCAGAATTTCTGCAGGCCATCTGTTTTTAGCTGAAGCCACTGAGAAACTTCAATAAAATGTGTCAAGTCCTTGGTAAGAATCTGTAGTACAGTCAGGATGCCACGTGTGCAGTCAGGCAGCAGGCACTGCCAGTGAAGAGCACAATCAGGGGGTCTGAGCAGGAAGTCAGGAGAAGAGCAGGCAGGAAGCCGTGCCGGAGCTGAGTGGGCTGACAGGTGGCAGCAGGCAGCCGCTGCTTTCTAGTGCTCCAGACAGAAGAGACAGCCTGCAGGCCGAGCCCCAGGGTCCGCACTCGCCTGGGTGCAGAGCGTGCGGGAGTAGAAAACTTAAGATGGAATGAGGTCCCATTATTACCATATTTGGATGCAGCATCGGTTACCTGTTGGCTGTGTAACATGCTGCCCCTGAGTTTGATGGCTTCAGATGACAATAGTTCGCTATTTCCAGTGGTCCTGTAAAGGCAGTACAGTTGCCTGTAAGCCCGAGACTCTGCATTGCAGTCAGAATCAGCTGGGGCCAGGGCTGGGCTCACCTCCTTTCTCAGGCCTGGCTGGCTGTCCCAAGAGTACAAGCCCCGTGGGAGTTATGCCTGCTTATACCCCATTGGCCAAAGCAAGTCACATGACCAAACCATGCCTCTGTGCCCTAGACACCACCACCACCAGCTGGGAGATGTGATTCACTGAAGGCCACAATTGTAAAAATCCACGATGAACTCCGTGGAGTGAGACAGGCTCCCCCTGGGCAGTGGGAGGCCACTGAAGCTTTTTGAGCAGAACTTTAACCTAGTGAAAACATATTTTAAGGAAAATTTTTCTGGTGGAAGTGTGTAGTTTAGGTTGATGAAATAGCTGGTCAGCCACTAAATGAGAACTAATAAGCTTCATTCCTTAAAACAGTAGCCGATATAAAATCTCTAATATATTCACAAGAGAGAACACAATTATGAAAATACCAGTTTCTTTTTTTCTGGATAAATAATTTTTACATTAATACAGCTTTACCATAAAAGCAGGATATTTTACTAGACTAAGAAGGTTTAATAGTTTTTAAACATAAGTCAACAGTGAAACTGGAAAAATTTGAAACTATTGAAATTGAAAAAATTTCAATGTAGTATGTGGATACAGACCAAAAATTTTGTTTGTGTTGTGTAATCGTGTATTACCCTTCTCCTGCTAATTTGCTTTTCAGCTTATCAGTACCTCACAATTTTAAATCTTCCCACTAAAATATTACATATATTAACTTGACAGCCTACTGGCTATAAGCCTTGTTTTTAGGTGGAGTCACCTCTTTTTCAGTGCTAGCTGAGACCAGAGAGTCAAAAAGCACCGTGATTTGAACCGAGGAAGTGACCGTGCCAGCTGGCCTTGCGTGCACTGCCTCTGTTTCTCCACTGACCTTGGGTCTGGCCCAGAATGTTTCTGCTCTGCTCCCCTTCATGAAACAGGGTGGCAACATCAGTGCCCTGTGATGCCGTCTGGTAGATGAATTAACTTAAGTGGCTATTTGGAGAGTCTACCTAAATGCTATTGGTTGTTGCTCTTTTTTTATAATTATGCTTTATGGTTATCCTCAGTTCAGTCACTCAGTCGTGTCCAACTCCCCACGACCCCATGGACTGTAGCATGCCAGACTTCCTGTCCATCACCAACTTCCAGAGTTTACTCAAACTCACGTCCGTTGAGTTGGTGATGCCACCCAACCATCTCATCCTCTGTCGTCACCTTGTCCTCCTGTCTTCAATCTTTCCCAGCATCAGGGTCTTTTCAAATGAGTCTGTTCCTCACATCAGGTTGCCAAAGTATTGGAGTTTCAGCTTCAGCATCAGTTCTTCCAATGAATATTCAGGACTGATCTCCTTTAGGATGGACTGATTGGATCTCCTTGCAGTCCAAGGGACTCTCAAGAGTCTTCTCCAACACCACAGTTCAAAAGCATCAATTCTTTGGCCCTCAGCTTGCTTTATAGTCCAACTCTCACATCCACACATGACTACTGGAAAAACCATAGCTTTGACTAGATGGACCTTTGTTGGCAAAGTAATGTCTCTGCTTTTTAATATGCTGTCTAAGTCGGTCATAGCTTTTCTTCCAAGGAGCAAGTGTCTTTTAATTTCATGGCTGCAGTCACCATCTACAGTGATTTTGGANGGACACGACTGAGCGACTTCACTCACTCACTCCAGTGTTCTTGCCTGGAAAATCCCAGGGACGGAGGAGCCTGGTGGGCTGCCATCTATGGTGTTGCAGAGTCAGACATGACTGACACGACTTAGCAGCAGCAGCAGCAGCAGCAGCAGCAGCATCTTCAACCAGACTTGTAGATTAATTAAGTCTATGACCTCTTCCACCTTTTTTCAACTCGAAATATCTTTTAAAATCCATCTTTGAAAACAATTCCTGCTCTACACTGGTGCAGAGTGGCTGGTGTGGCCTCAGATTTTCTTCTCAGTGAGAGGAGATTGCTTAGGGCTCTTTTATCTCCAAAATCCTGTGATCTCCAAGGCTCCCAGGCAAGGTGAAGTCTGTGTAAGAAGCCAGCCTTTGAGCAAGATAAAATATTTTCTCCAAAGTCACACTAAATAACCTAGGTCTTATTGAAATCTTGCTTATTGCATACCATCAGTCTCCTGAAACCCAACCTGCTGTAAAGTAAAAGAAAGGATTGGTATTAGCAGCTTTGACTAGTTTGTCCAATACACATGCTATTATGGCATTTTTAGATTAACATCCTTTGTTTCCGAAAAGAAACTAACTTGCCCAACAAGGTCATGTTAGTTAGTTGGAAGTAACAGTGGAATTCAAATCCAGATTTGTTTTGCTTCTGACATGCTCTCCAACCACCGCCCACCCCCCCAAAAAAAAGGAAAGAAAAAGTAAACCAAATCAAAAGCAGATTTCTATACCTTATAATGTAGTTTTCAGAATCTGTTTTAAAGGAGAAATGTGATTTTTAAGATAAGTTTTCCTGTCTCTGCCAAAAAGGAGGGGAAAGAAAAGCAGAGCATTTGGTTATTTTTCAGGTAATTGCGTTGTTTTTTGAAATAATGTATTTCAGATTTCATACACTTTTCTCCTGACAACAGTATGGTAGTGGCTTGTGCCTTAGATTATCTGTTTCAACAGGAAAAGGTAAAAATGCCGTCAAAGGCCCCGGTGCCTAGGCCACCCCATACAGGCCCCTCCAGCTAACAGTGTTGCAGGCTTGTGTTGCTGTAAATGACCAGCTGGCTGGAGTGGACATGTCCCAGCCTTGAGCCTGTTAGGAACACAGCTGCTCTGGGACTGGTATCAAGAGCAGTTCCTCTGGGCCTCCAGCCCCTGTGGCTGAAGGTTCCCAGGGCTGGTCAGAGGCAAGGGTGCCCTGGGTGCTGTCCGGTGTGGGGGTCCTCCACCCGGCACAGCTCTCGAGCACCACCCCTGCCCTCTCAGCCACACTGGCCTTGGCCACAAGGGACTCAGGTGTTTGGAAGGACACCTGTATCGCTTCCTCCTTTCTGTGTGTAGGTGACTGTGTGCCACCTTTCCTCTCTAGCTATGATCCTGGCAGGAAGAGCCTACTACGATGGAGTGGCCAAGCTCGGGGAGACTGCCACCGGGTCGCCCGTGTCAGCAGAGCTGGGTGAGCCGACCGCCCGTTCCCTGTCCACCTGACTTGAGCCGCGGTTCCGGGGCTGCCGTCCTGGGAGCCCAGAGAAGAGCACGTGGGGAGGTGGCACACATCCAGGGGAGAAGCAGGCACTCGGGCCCTGCGCCTCTGCGGTGATGGCCCTCCCGGTGGTCTCTGCGCGGTGGAGGCTTAGCAGAGGGCAGGCCGCTGGGAGCTGGGCTTCTGCCCCTGAGGTTTGGGCCCCAGGCCCCCCTTGAGGAGTGAAGCCCAGGAGCCTTGACCTAGATTCCTAACTGGAGGGGTGAGCACTGGGCCTCCCGCCGCTGGCAGAGCGTTTCCTGTGAGTCACCCCGCAGAGTCCGGCTCCTTTACGCTCTGCTCTTGGCCGTCGCTGCTTCCCCAGTCGCCCTGGGTTGTGATTTTTCCGGCTTTGCTGGTATGAATGGATCCCCTGTGCATTCGCGGAGGGCGCGGGCAGCCACACCCGGGCGCGCCGAGGCTTCTCTGTACAGAGCTCGCTCGCTGTGCCGTCTCCAGAACCTCACACAGAAGCAGCATTTTAAAAACGTGTTGAACACATCTTACTTGACAGAGGGTAACATTTCAGACTTCACAGTGTGTGTCAGAATTTGAAGGGTTCAAAAAACCAGAGGAAAGGATTGGTACAGTGTGTGTACTTCCTTCTTAAAGAAAAGTACGTCCCTCTCCAGTTAAAAAGTGGACCGGGAAGCAGAGGAGGGGCAAAGGAGCATGTGTTTAAAGCTCAGATAATGGGTTTCTGTGCTAAGTGTCTTGAGGGTTTTTTAGATACAGTGTTTTTCCAAGATCGCTTGGAAAGCTCTTAACTGACCCATAAAAGCCGCGGAACAAGTTCGAGGTGTGGTGATGGTTCTGGGGTTGGAGGCTGGGCTGCTGGGTAAGGCAGTGGATCTGGGCCCTTGTTAACATTCTCTGACAACTTTTGTACTTAAAGAGTTCATAGTCTTGAAACCTGTAGCCAAAAGCTAAGCTTCAAGTGATGCTAAATGATGAATAAGCCAGTACTGTGATATTGTAATAGAATCGGTTACATGCAGAAAATTTTCAAAACCCTGAGTTGTCTTCTGTTGGTGCCATAACTTCTGCATGCTCTGGCAAGATCTGAATTCTAGTAACCCCATCCAAAGTGGATGAATTTAATAAAATACACAGTGTCCAAAAAAAAATTACATGCTGTTATGTAGACAGAAGCAGTAAACCTAAGATGTTTGCGGGATGATTGGACTAATTATAGGGTTCCAAAAATAGAACTTAATTAAAAAGAAACATCCTATTTGTGTCAGGCATCGGGCAAAAAAAATGCCTGATCCTTAGGTTAAAACATATGGTGCTTTGACTCACCGTCATTCAGTGTGCCTTTTTAATGTTTTATGGTTCTTGCCACTGTTTGAATAAGATTTCTGTTCCACACCTTACTTGATTCAGCTTTGAGTTCATACTGTTCAATCAACTGTTTCCACAGCAACCGTGTTGTTATAAACATAGTCTTAAAACTTCAGCTTCAATGAGGAAAGCATTCGTGTGTATATGTTTCATTCAGAGGGGATGGAAATTACTTGCTGTGTTTCATTTTTGTTCCAAGTTGTCCTTTTCACGTATATTCACTGTATTATATACTTAATTTTCTACTCATAGCCATTCCATGAGAAAGTTCTGTCTTTGTTGGGGTTGCTTTTGGAGGCCTGACATGTTCTGCTTTTGATTCACTTAGTTTATCTTGTTGTTAAAATTTAGACTAAAATACTACCCTGTTTCTGTTTAAATTCCTGTATGGAAGAGCAGAGGACAATTCATAGGAAAAAGAGAAAGACCTGAAGTAGATTGTGTCTTTCCTGTTTTTCAAGAAGATTCTCTTGTCTGGTTTCTGACCTTGTGGTATTGGTATTAAGACCTGCAGGGGAGTGTGTGCCCGGACCACACAGTGAGCAGGTGGTCCGACTTGAGAATCTAGGCTCCTCACCTCCACACTTGACTGCGCGTCCCTGAGGCCAAGGAAGAGAAAAGAGGTAGCCAGTCAGGTCGCTGAAGAGGATGAAGATGGAAGCCGCTCAGTGGGGACTTTTTCGAGAAGGAGATGACCAGGAATTGTTGGTGTCTGAGCATCCAAAGCCTCGGGAGGGGCGGCCCAGGTGCTGTTTCGAGCCCAGTGGTCTAGGGGCCCACCCAGGAACACCAGGTGTCATGGGTCGAGGAAGATGGAAATACCAGAAGTGTTCAGACATAAAGTTTGGCTTCTTAGGCCTGTTGCTTAACCTTTGGACTGCTGTGCTTCATGTAGAAACTCAGGTCTTGGTAGGTGTGTGCTGTGAGCATGTTGCCTCGTCTCATCCTCGGGAGTCCGGGCGGTGGACATGACCTTCCAGGTCTATCTCCCAAGGTGGGTGCTGAGCCCACGTTTCCTCAGGAAGCCCATAGACTAGAAGAGTCAGCCTGGTGGTCACAGCCTCTGCACGGGCTGAGATAACCTCCATGGGCAGCCACGTGTGCTGCCGCCAAGCAAGGTGGCAGGGGCTGTGAGGTCGTGACCTCTAGGCGAGTGTGGTGGGCAGCCCAGGTGCCACCCAGGAATGACCCTGTGAGCAGGCCGGGAGGCCAGCCAGGTCTTCCTTTCCCCTGGGCAGCCCATCGCCTGAGAGAGGCTCAGTGAGGCTCGCATCGCTACAGCTCTGCTGCCAGCCTGCACTGCTGCGGGCCTCCGCATGAGTGGAGCAGGACCAAGGGAGCGGGCACCGACACGTTCTGGGTGGCTGGGAGACGGGAGAGAGTGTGTTCTGAAGTCTCCTAGACCAGAAAGATGCCTCTCTCATCACTTCATACACTCTCAAGTGTTTAAGAACTCAAAAATCTGTGCCGCTTGTTTTCATTGGCATTATTCTCTTCATGAAGTGAGTGATATATTCATAAGAATATACATTTTGCCTTGATTATCCTTGATTACTCCTGAACAGATTTTTTCAATTCTGTCTATTGTATCTTCATTTTCTATTTCATTAATCTCTGCTCTTACCCTTATTTTCTTCCTTGTATCATCTTTGGGATTACTTTTCTAATTTCTGAAATGATGCATTTAACTCATTAATTTTAAATATAGGCAAGACCACAAGATGGCCATACAAGTTAAAACTATGCAAAGCCATCTTAATCAGTGGGAGAAATTATGATTGTCCTGTGACCTTTAAAAATGTTTGTCAGAAACACTAAAAACTCTCTTACTGTCAGTTATAAATGTATAAGGAAGTGGGAAATTGACTTGGAACTTCTAAAATTTCTGTTAGCGCTGTTTTGTAGATTTTTTAGAAATCTTACGCATTTTTATACATGCATTTTCAGATACAGTGTTTTTGAAATGCCTATTGTATATTTCATTTAGATTTTTTCTAGTCAATTCTGTTTTCAATATCATTCTTTCTCATTACTATCCAAATTAATTTTATTATATTTTTATAATTGTTTTACTGAGATCTAATTAATACATAGTACAGTTCACCCATTAAAGTAATACAGTTTAGTGATTTTTAGTATATTCACAGTTTTAAATTATCATCAGAGTCAACTTCAGAATATTTTTCTCACTCCAAAAAGAAATCTCCTACCCATTAGCAGTCACTTCCCATTCACCCCCAACTCCAGCCATATTTAACCATTAATATATTTTGTCTATTATAGGTATGGTTTTGCTAAACATTTCATATAAATGGAATATTGTATAGATCTACCACATTTAATTTTATCATTTGATGGACATTTGGGTTTCTTCTCCCTCTTAGCTACTAAAAATACTGCTACTATAAACATTTGTGTACAAATTTTGTGTTTACATTTTTCCATCTCTTGGGTATACACTTAGGAGTGGAATTGCTGGTTCATATCATAACTCTAAATATAAC
>SJYX01021689.1:20797-43739 GCA_006410675.1 Oreotragus oreotragus
CCTTGCTATTCTTTGGAGCTCTAAGATGGGTATATCTTTCCTTTTTTCCTTTGCCTTTTGCTTCTCTTCTCTTCACAGCTATTTGTAAGGCCTCTTCAGACAACCACTTTGTCTTTTTGCATTTCTTTTTCTTGGGGATGGTCTTGATCCCTGCCTCCTGAACAATGTCACTAACCTCCTTCCATAGTTCTACAGGTACTCTGTCTATCAGGTCTAATCCCTTGAATCTATTTCTCACGTCCACTGCATAATCATGAGGTATTGTGGCTTTCCCTACTGTCTTCAATTCTAGTCTGAATTTGGCAATAAGGAGTTCATGATCTGAGCCACAGTCAGCTCCTGGTCTTGTTTTTGCTGACTGTATAGAGCTTCTCCATCTTTGGCTGCATAGAATATAATCAGTCTGATTTTGATATTGATCATTTGGTGATGTCCATATGTAGAAATGTCTCTTGTGTTGTTGGAAGACAGTGTTTGCTATGACCAGTGTGTTCTCTTGGCAAAACTCTATTAGTCTTTGCCTGGCTTCATTCTGTACTCCAAGGCATAATTTCCCGTTACTCCAGGTATTGCTTGACTTCCTACTTTTGCATTCCAGTCCCCTAAAATGAAAAGGATTCTGGCTGTTAGTTCTAGAAGCTCTTGTAGGTCTTCACAGAACCATTCAACTTCAGGTTCTTTAGCATTACTGGTCAGGGCATAGAGTTGGATTACTATTATATTGAATGGTTTGCCTTAGAAATGAACAGAGATCACTGTTGAACAGAGATCATTTTTGAGATTGAATGGTTTGCCTTAGAAATGAACAGAGATCGCTGTTGAACAGAGATCATTTTTGAGATTGAATGGTTTGCCTTAGAAATGAACAGAGATCACTGTTGAACAGAGATCATTTTTGAGATTGTACCCAAGTACTGCTTTTTGGACTCTTTTGTTGACTACGATGGCTACTCCATTTCTTCTAAGGGATTCTTGCTCACAGTAGTAGATAGAATGGTCATCTGAGTTAAATTCACCCATTCCAGTCCATTTTAGTTCACTGATTCCTAAAATGTTGATGTTCAGTCTTTCCATCTCCTGTTTGACCACTTCCAAATTGCCTTGATTCATGGACCTAACATTCAAGGTTCCTATGAAATATTGCTTTATACAGCATCAGACTTTTCTTCCATCATCAGTCACATCCACAACTGGGTGTTGTTTTTGCTTTGGCTCCATCCCTTCAGTCTTTCTGGAGTTATTTCTCCACTGTTCTCCAGTAGCCTATTGGGCACCTACTGACATGGTGAGTTCATCTTTCAGTGTCCTATCTTTTTTCCTTTTCATACTGTTCATGGGGTTCTCAAGGCAAGAATACTGAAGTAGTTTACCATTCCTTTCTCGAGTGGACCACGTTTTGTCAGAACTCTCCACCATGATCCGTCTGTCTTGGGTGGCCCTACACGGCATGGCTCATAATTTCATTGAGTTAGACAAGGCAGTGGTCCATGTGATCAGACTGGTTTGTTTTCTGTGATTGTGTATTGTTAGTTTTCTGTACATTGGACCTTAATATTAGGACCTTACACACAGCCTTCAGTGTTCTCACTATGGAGGCAATGTCTCCTTCCCCTTATGCTCTACAGCGTGTTAGAAGCTTATCAAAGGAGTATTGTTTTGTCTCTCCTCTTCACATGGAGAACATTCAAATTACAGACATAAACTTGTACTCTTAAACCTCAGTTCCCTTTGCACAATGAGACTCTGTTTTTGGTAAAGCCCACCTGTCTGCCTCCCTCCTTCCTTTCCCAGGGGTCCTCTCCAGGCCCTCAAGCTAATAAATCGATGGTGGGCTCTGCCCAGGATTCTGCCCAATGTTCACAGACATGTCAAAATCCACAGGTGGTCAGAGTCTCAAGCCAGACTCCCTGCCCACGATCCCTGTGTACTGAGGAGCCAGAGGGCGAATTGTGGTCAGAATCAGGGGGAGTAGCAGCTACTTAGCTTCTGGAGTTCATTCTGTATTCCTGCAGCCCCAGACATTTCTGGTTGAATGCTGCCACTCACACAAAATCTGGAAGCCATTTGGTGTTCAAAGGCACCTACAAACTTCTGCAAAGCAAAGCTGAAGGCAGCTCCTGGCTGTACAAAGGACATAAAGATACACATCTGTTTAAGGGGACTGGAAGCGTCTTGATAGAGTTTCTGGCTGAAAAGTTGCTGAAGAAAATCCACTCTTGCAACATTTTCTTGAAACTCAGACCCAGTGGAGTTTGAAATAAGACCGGGGAGCACCCTTAGTACAATTAATTCATGGAGTGTCCACAAAGGGGTCTGTCTGCCAATGGTCAGAAAACGAGGACTCTGTCACCACCCTCTTCTCAGCCTTCAGTCAGCATGGGCTTGGCCCTCCTGATGGCTCAGGAGGCAAACGGGATCCCTGGATGCAGTGTACCCAGAGTCTCCTGGGAACTCACAGCAGACTTCTTATAATTCTCAGCTTTGGAGTTTCTGAACCAATAGCAACACCACCACCAAACAAGACCCACTCCATTCTATTTCTGACTTAGTAACACTCCTTCCACCTCTTCCTTCTCTTTCTCTCTTTCCCCTATAATCCACCTTCTTACTCCCTTTTACCATTATTCCTCTACTTTCAGCTCCTTCCACCCCCCTTGCTTCTCTCTTCTTCCCTTTCCCTTCTGTCCTTGCTCTAACTGTTGTTCCTCTTAGAGCTGAGCAGAGGTTGACACAAGACTGTTTAATCTAGACTCTCTTGATCATGGTCTGGTGGTGCCTCATGACTGAGAGGGAAGGGTGCCTCCCTCCTGGGTTCGTGAGTCTAAGCCCTGAGACATTTCCTCTAGCAACCATGCTAGCAACCAGAGAGAAGCTGGGCAAACTTCCAGAGTGATACCTGGAGGCAGAAACCACTGGGGAGACCCACTGGGTTACAAGGTGGGCTTTAAGAAGGGGGAGGGCCTGGAGTCAGGGGAGAAACAGACGTCCTATGTTCTGGTCCTACTTTTCTTTGTGTGTCCTTGGATGGGAGACCTCTCCATGCCTCAGAGCTCTAGCTACAAGAATGGAGTTGCTGGTCTCAAAGGGCTTTTCCCATTCCTTAACTAATTGGTCCATTTTCTTACGGTATTGCCATAAAATTACAAGCTTATCTCTCCTATAAAAAGCATCATCCTTTTTGAGTAATGAACAGGTTTATAGTGTAAGTGGCCCTTGAAAAAAATTTCCAAGCAGAGAGAGGAGAGCAGTTCCTGTTTGAATCTGACCCTGAGACTGAGTTGCTGGCTCCACCCTGTCTTCCTCCAGCCCCCACATCTCTCTGGCTCTGACACAGTAGCCCTTTCTCACTGACACCACCCACTGGCTCCAGGAAATGCGAGCTCCTTCTCTCTCCAGGGTGTGCACGGGGAAAATCTTATTAGAAACTCAGGAGATTTGGAGGTTAAAAATGGACTGCTTACTGAAAAGGGAAGCAAAAAAAAAATCAACAACAGCATTTCTGAATATAGGCTTCTGAATGTGTTTGGGAACCAAGTTGGGATGAGCTAAACTCTCCCTCTAGGTTCTTTTGGGGGCTGAGTTTCTCTAACTAGTGAAACCTGTAGACTCTCTCAGAAGACTCACCCACTCCAGTCTTTATAGGAACTAAATTCCAGTGTTACCACAAGAGTTCTGACAGTCCCCTGAACTGGCTCAGTGATGGGAATGTGACCAGTGTTTACCAAGTGTTTACTGAAAGAGTCATCTGGTGGGACAGGGTCAAGAGGACAGATCAAAGACAGTCTTTCTTCACCACCCACTCTGCCTGCCCAGCCCACAGCTCCGGTCTTGTTGGCTAAGTTCCTCACATGCTGTGGATGGAGCACACAGCCTCCTGTTCTTGCGGCCGATTAAACCTCTGGGAATGGAAAGCCAAATCCAGAAGCTCATCTGGGGAGAGAAGTACTGGTTGGTTGATTTGTTTCCTTGTCACCAGGCTTGATTTTTGTCCTTGTTCATCACGAATTGTTCCCACTGCCCTGACATCGCAAGACCTACGTGAGGATGGTCAGTGGTAGGCTTGGCCTTTGCTCCACTTTTGTGGCTGGGCTCTGCCAAGAAAGGGGAAAAGGGTGGAGCTCAGAGATGGTTCCCATTAGGGGAAAACAGATTAAAAGTTAGGGCCATGATGTATACTAGTAAATGCATTGTTCTGTCTAGTGAGGATGGCTCTCTCTGCAGACATGAATGAGGTTAGAAAACAGATGCTTATCCCTGAGAGTCTCAACAGTGCAGGGAGCTGATCTAGCTCTTCTTTCCACAGTATTTCAGTTCCAACCTCCTTTGTGGATGATGCCCAGAGAGCCTGGCAACAGACACCTCTGGTATTCAGACCCCAGCAGCCCTTTGTAAATTATTCTCTGCATAAATTATTATGCAAGGAGATAGCTTTTATCATTGACACTATGCCTGGAAATCTTTGGGGTAGAATGGGGACTTCTCTTCCAAACGCTTTGTGACAGTCATGATTGCTCCGAAAACCTTTGGAGTTATGCTAGTAAACCCTGCTTTCCTTTCACAGGTGGAAAAACAAGGCCAGGTGACTTGTGACTGGATGCTTTGGACCTGGGTTAGAAGTGAGACACGCTTAAAGGCTGCCACTTTCTGGTACTTGTCCTACTTTGAACCTCAGGAATGGGGAAGAATGTTAGACATACATGTCCTAACTTAGGCCATTGCTCATAAAGTCCAGTGAATGATACAAAGTGCGTAATTTCTAATATAAAACAGCAACTGAAGCAACAGTGAATAAGATGTCAACTGTTAGGAAGGCCAGTGCTGGGAAGACTTGGAATGCAAAAAGGTGCCCTCGAGTCACATTTCTTTGAGCACTTTTGCTGCTATTTGAGTAGCCTTCTGCCAGCCCACTGAGGATTTCTCTTCCAAAGACAATGCTTCTGGGAATACCACCCTGCCCCTGAGTGACTCCTTCCCTATGTGTCCTGGGCCAGGTGGTTGGAGCGCCACTTTCCTAAATGTGTGGAAATGTCAGGCTCTCACTCCCCTGAAGAGTAATGACATGGCTGGGCTCACAGCTCACCCCAGACCTGGCCACCGCAGACTGCCACACCGTCGTTTCCATTTCAGCTTCCTTTTTCACTCTATCACCCCCTCCAGGAGCCTGCCTCTTCTCTCAAGCTAGATATCTCTCTTATGCTCTCTCCCCATACCTCCAGATGTCACAGATAAATAAAAGTCTTTCTAGATACATCTCAGTTTTATAGCTCTGTGTCCTGCAAGACATGTCTCCCATCAGTGCAATCATTCTTGCTTTCACAATTGTTCTAGGTCAGGTCCCCCAAAGTCTCAGATCTAAAAATTTCCTTTCAAAGTATAGCTATCCCAGGGGGAAGTCTAAGGCATACACCTCCAAGATGTTCTTCCAACCATCATCCTGACTTTTGTACTTCTTTTATTAGGGATCTCTGTGACTAAATTTTCACCCATAATTTCTCCAAATCTTCATTTTTTTTGCCCATCACACAAACCACCAGCCTATTTGAATGACACAGAATTCATATTTATATATGATATTCAATACAAATATGCCTGTGTATAAAATGTAATCCCATTTAAATTAAAATAGAGACAGCATACACACACTCAGGGACACTTGCTGCTTAAATATGTTAGTTCTTTGAATTATGAAAGTAAGCTGTACAATGTTACAACTCAACAAGTGTAAATGAATCTAAAGTCAAGTGACTATCCTCACCCTCTTCTCCAGCTCCACAGTGAAAGGTGGACAATGGCATAGTATACACCAGTAGGTGGATATATGTGATTAAAAAAAATTTTTTTTTTTTTTTTTAGTGTTTTTACTTGGTATATCATGAGTATTCTTCTTTATTAATATACACATCTTCCCAGTTTTGCTACTGTTTTAATTTACTAGTTTTTAAGAGTAAATGAATCCCTAAAGATTAAGAGCAGTAAATGCACATGGCCACAAATGTTTACAATAGTAAAGGGGCTTACAGTGGAAAGTGTCTCCTCCTTCCACAGACTTCAGTTTCTCTTTCTCAGAAACCACAACTTTTAGCACTCTCTTGTGAGTTGTTTCTGAAATTTTGGACAATGCATCTCCTTCGAATGAAAATTCCCTCACCTTCCTCTTCTCTTCATATTCATGGATTAGGGGGAAAAAAGATAAAGAAAGCCATTTTATTTCATGACTGCTCAGGGTCATGCACTGAATAGAAATCAGACATTTCTCAGAGAAAGTCATAAAGTATCTGTAGTTGACAAAGGAGTGTTGTGATAGCTCAAAACTAGAAAGAGACAGTGCCATTCAAGTCCAGAAATTGAAACTGTTGAAAGCTGCAAATTATCTTGAGAAAAAATAAGCATATATGTGTTTGCAGGAGGCTCATAGATGCCTTGATGACCAGCCATGGACTCTAGATTAAGAACACCTGATCTGTCCCAGTCTCTTTCCTTCTCTCACCCTTCATTGTGCAGAAAGGAGACTGAGGCACAAGCGGATGAATATGATGATGGCTGGAGCCAAAGCTGTGATTGGGATGAAGGTAGGTCTCCTGACACCTGGTCCACTGATTGGTTCAGATGGCATGGCCATAAGGGTGCTCTCTTTAATCTTCTCCACACCTAATAAAGAAACGAGGTCATCAGGCAAACAAACAGTGTGGTGAATCTTTCTACATAATATTTTAAGGGAAAATGGGCTGCCAAGTTGTTGGGTGATAGATTATATAATATGCCTATTAGTGTATAAGTTAAGAATTGCCAAAGAACCAGACCAATGGGGTGTGTATATATATAGGGAGATTTATTTTAAGAAATTGGTTCACGATACTATGGAGTCTAGAAAGTCCAAAATCTGCTGAGTGGGCTGGCAGCCTGGAGATCCAGTGAAGAGGTGACACTGTAGCTCAAGTCCAGAGACATTTGCTGCACAATTCCTTTTTGCATACAGGAGGTCATGTTTTGGTCCATTAAAGCCTTCAACTGATTAAATAAGGCCTACCCACATTATGGAGGGAAATTAATCTACTTTATTCAAAGTCCATCAACTTAAGTCCAAAAACATTCTCATGGAAACATCCAGAGATGTTTGGAAATATCCAAAGCTGGACTTGCAACCGAACATCTGGGCACTGTGGCCTAGTCTAATTGACACATAAAACTTTTCATCACAGACTCTTTCTATCAGTTTCTTTAGACTTAGGTTATAACCTTTTGGAATGTGTTTGGAATTGAGAAAGCATTTATTGGAATGAAAGGATGAATTTTTATTATTCTTTGATGATGAAACCTAAATGTGTAATTTTCAATACCAACAACCAACTCGTTAATGAATGTATGTTGTGATGAGGTTATGCTGGACCAAGAGATTTTATACACAAATGATATTAAATTTGAATACTTCCTTGTATTCTAGAAAGTGTTCAGAAATTCTATGTTGTGAATTTCCGCTCCTTCAGAGTCATTAGTTCTTTAGATAAACATGTTTAGGCACCAACTTTCAAGTCAGGAATTGTGTTAGCTACTGAAGAAAAAGAATAGTTCTTATGTCAAGAAACTTATGGTCTAATGGGAAGAGTAGATAAGAAAAATCCCACCACCCCCATTCAATGCTCTGAAAAAGATTTGCACAGTGTGTTAAGGAAAGCATGTTCTCAAGGATAGCTCCTCTATCACAGTTCATTCCCTCTCCATGCTTACTGCACACTTGCTCCCAAGACAGAGGCAAGCATCCCCTTGGCTGACTTGCTTAACTTTCTTCAGCTCAGTCCATCACAAGTTCTATAACCTCAGAATCCAGTTTCTATACAATGGTCTTATCAGAACAAAGTTATTTTAGTATTTTCCAGGTGCAGTGTAGATTGGGCAATGAAGTATTTATGTCCAGACTATAACTTATCATTTCATCTTAAGAGAAACCATATCCACTGGTTCAGATTCTGAGAAGCACAGCCTCTGGCATCTGAGTAAATAGAAGGCCCCTCTCAGGGAGGCAGCTGGGCATTTGATGGATAAATGAAATAAGGGTTCCATTAAGAAGGTCACTGAGTTGTACAGTTATGTTAGCAATTATCACAGAGGAAGTTAGTCTGGGATTAGGACCAGATTTTCCAAAGCTGGACTTGCAAACACTATGGAAGTGGACTTTCCTGTTGGTGATAGAAAGATTGACATTTACAGCAGTCTTTTGTACAGCAATGACAAGTCTGATTATTCTGAAGGTTGACCAAGTGCACTGTTGATTAGATTATGGGTTTAGTGGGTATTCCAATTTCTGGTTCACTGAGAGCTAGCTTTAAATTGTGGATCCAAAAATTTCACCTCTGATACCTTTGTACTGTGCTAGCCCAGGATGTCTCTTTTGGGTGAGTAGGGGGAGGCATCAACTATTTAAAATTAAAGAGAGACAGCATAGGACAGACTTACAGACTGGTTATGAAAAGCCCAGTTTTGTCATCCTAAGCTGACTAATAGTTCTCCGGAAACCCCTTGTACTTTTGTTCCAAAAGAACTTATGCTCCAGTTCAAAATTTAAAAATTAAGCAATGGGTGTATACACTGAATATTGAGAGTAAAAGAGTGAACATTTATTATTTTAAATTATTTTTCTCCCAAACTCAGAATGAATCAAACCTTATCCTGTTGAAGAATATAGTCTCTTCTTTTCAGATGGGACCTAATGCCTGGAACAGATTAAAATGGGAAGGAGTTTAATGTGGTTTACTTTTGAGTGGACAACAACAACAACAAAAATGGTTGGAAAACAATCCCTACTATCCAGAAGAGAGAAAAACGGAAAAGATGTCCAGTTAGGTCAACCCCAAAGAGTATTTTTGACTTTATCTTGCTAACTTGCCCTGGATCACAAGAGGAGGACTGAAAATTTTAATAAAAATATTACCATGGTAGTATTCACTAGTTAAGCTTTTGATATTATTCAATGCACTTTAAAAGAAACACTCAGATGTCACTTTGTTGCAAGCTAATCACATCTATAAGCCAGGTTTAAGAAGCATTCTGGAAGAGTTTAGCAATGTACAAAAATTGGCTGTAATTCTTTCAAAACGGTGTAGAATAAACTTACAAACAGTGAAACATAAGATTTAAGATGGAGCAGAGACAGATTTGAAGTCAGTCATGATCTTCATGTAAAAAAATACAATTGCTAAGAACATTAAAAAATTACCAAAAGTGTTATGCTCTTTGGCTAGATGATGTAAACAATAGCATGGACTGCTATTTGCAATCATGTTAAAACAAGGCTCAGTGAGGATTATATTGGCAGTTTATCTTAGGGAGCCTCTTATTGCTACAAGGAGGAACACAAGGGATGAGCCAAGACTGAGAAATGTTTTCATCAGCAGTGAGTCTTGTTAAAGTCTGTGAAGTTATCGCTTCCTCCAACAACATGACATTAAAAGACATCTCAGTGACCCTGGCTATTATGATGCAGCAGCTTAAACACTTTGGTATCAGTCAACAAATAGCCAAAATGGGGTTTCTGGAAAGATATTAAACGGCTAGTAAATGTGAATGGAAATGTGGTATATTTTCTATAAATCCTAATTTATAGAAATAGTATAGAAATTTAGAACTGTTCTACAGATGTCCCTGATTACATCTTCTTTTTATCTCACTGGATCCTTTCCCTCAACCTGTGACTATTTTTAATGATGGTGTTATTTATTTACTTTTTATTTAAAAATTTTTATTGGAGAATAGCTGATTTACGATGCTGTTAGTTTCAGGTGTTGAACAAAATGAATCAGTTATACATACAGACATATTCACTCTTTTTAAAAGATTCTTTTGATTATGGTGTTTTTTATAAAAAGATGTTTTTAGCATAGTTTTTGACATTTACTTATCTATTGGGCTGTGCGGGGTCTTAGCTGGAGTGTGTGGGATCTTTGATACTTGCAGCAGGTGGGATCTTTAGCTGTGGCACGTGAACTCTTAGCTGCAATGTGTGGGACCTAGTTTCCCCACCAAGGATCCAACCCAGGCCTCCTGCAGTGGGAGTGCATCCTAGACACAGGACCACCTCAGGGAAGTCACCATGTCATCATACTTTTTTATTAAACATGAAAAATTAGCTTACTTTCATTATGTGCATTTCCTTATCTACATCATTTTGAGTTTACTACAATTTATTTTCACAGCAATCGTTCTTGCCTGAGTCACCAATGACGTCCTAATTTCCAAACATCTAAATCAATGGTTTAGGTCCCCATCCAACTCAATCCCTAGGACACTGACATTATTACAGTCTCCTGTTTTGAAATCCTCTTTCCTTGAAACTCAGAGAAACTTCCCTTCTGGCTCTCTTCCCATCTCTGGCTCCCAGTCTTTTTTTTTTTTAATTGGTTTCACTTCCTTTGCCTTAGATGTTCATAATCCAGTAGGTTCCATCCTAATCTTCTTAGTAATTGTGAACAATCTCACTTTTCCAGTGGATTCTGTGAACACTTATTTCCAGTCCACAAATCCCAAAGTTCAGCAGACATTCATAAGTTCAAAGATCATTCCTTGAGAAACTGTTATGTGCTAGACAGTGGGAATACAATGAAGACTAGTTATCTGACTTTCAAAGTTCTTAAAACTTAGAGTAGAAAAAAGCACAGATAATCCCTTTATAGAGGGATAAACAGAATTATGCTGAAAGGACTATTTGAACACAGAGAATCACCTCTCTCTTGTTCCCGTCTCCCTTTTGAACTTCACAGATATGTTCCCAGCTCTTTAACTGAAGCTCTTAGTCACAACAAACCTGTCATGCTGAAAGGAAAATAACTTATTTCCCTCCATCCCTCTGACCCAACACCCTAGGCCCACATCTTGCACAGGTATTTCCTATTTTAGTCAATAATAAAACAATATAAGCAGTTGTCTAAGCTTGAAGTCCCACAACCTTTTTTTTTTTTTCCCCCCATCTATTTTTTATTTTCTACATCTCTCAGATCTGCTATCTCCTTTCTGCGTTTGCTCTGTGGGAAATCTTGTTCATGAGAAAGAACCACCAGTGCCCTGACCTTGTTCACTCTGGGCTCCACATTGCCCCTCTGCTACTTACTCTGTGCCTCAGCCTACCAGGTTCTCCCATCTTTGGTACTTGCTGTGTTGTTTCTTGGCTTCAAGGCTCTTGCACACATGGTTCCCTCTGCCTGCAACATTCCTCTCATTCATTGCTGTTAACTTACTTATTCACACTTTAAGTCAGTGGTTCTCAAATGTGTGTGTGCGTGTGAAGGGGACTGTACCCCCAGGACAATCTAAAAGATACTGGCCAGGAAGGCTGCAAAACATCCTACAATATGCAGGACAACACCCACACCATAGACCTCTCTGGATCCAAATGTCAGGAGTGCTGAGACGGAAAAATTTTTTTCTAGGTCTCATCTCAGGGAAGATTTCCTTGACACAATCAGGGTCTCTATTTTTCTCTCCCAAAGTACACCATTGTTTTCCTCAAAGCACTCACCTCTCTGTAATAATGCATCATTTGAGAATAGGGACCACATCTATTTTGTTAGCCGTTTTGTCCTCAGTGGTTGGCTCAGAGTTATGTCTACTGAATATTACTCTGAAGGAAGGAAGAAGGAAAGGGGCAAGGGGAAGGCAAAGGAAACGAGGTAGCAAGATGCATTTGTGTTTTATGAGCTCTAAATCTGTCAATAGATTGCTGATATAATTAGCCATTCTTTTTTGTTCTCATCTGCAAAGCCAAATGTTAACACAATCTTGCTTCCATGGCTTAATTGGGTGATGAATAAACATGCTTCTCTGTGTGATCAAGTATAGAAATCATGGGAAACGGTGGTGAGAGGGACCACAGCATGAGATGCAGCGATGTGTATAAAGGCAGATCAGGAGTTCGGTTCAGTTCAGTTGCTCACTAGTGTCTGACTCTTTGCGACCCCACGGACTGCAGCACTCCAGGACTCCCTGTCCATCACCAACTCCCGGAGTTTACCCAAACCCATGTCCATTGAGTCGGTGATGTCATTCAACCATCTTATCTTCTGTCGTCCCCTTCTCCTCCTGCCCTCAATCTTTCCCAGCATCAGGGTCTTTTCAAATGAGTCAGCTCTTTGCATCAGGTGGCCAAAGTACTGGAGTTTCAGCTTCAACATCAGACCTTCCAATGAACACCCCAGGACTGATCTCCTTTAGGATGGACTGCTTGGGTTTCCTTGCAGTCCAAGGGACTCTCAAGAGTCTTCTCCAACACCACAGTTCAAAAGCATCAATTCTTCGGCACTCAGCTTTCTTTACAGTCCAACTCTCACATCCATACATGACTACTGGAAAAACTATAGCCTTGACTAGACGGACCTTTGTTGACAAAGTAATATCTCTGCTTTTTAATATACTGTCTAGGTTGGTCATAACTTTTCTTCCAAGGAGTAAATGTCTTTTAATTTCATGGCTGCAATCACCATCTGCAGTGATTTTGGAGCCCAGATAAATAAAGTCAGCCACTGTTTCCACTGCTTCCTCATCTATTTGCCATGAAGTGTTGGGACCAGATGCCAGATCAGGAGAGGAAGGGAGTAAAAAGAAAGCATGGCTTCCGTCATAACAGAGAGGAGGCAACAATACCCCAGGAGTTAGACGGTCATATGCCTGCATGACCTCTCTTCCCCAGCAGGGTTGGCCATGGGCATGGTGAGCAGCACCAGGGAAGAGAGGTTGAGAGTATAAAGCAGATACAGCAGTGCAAGGAGGGAGACGAAGCACCAGCAAAAGACAAGGAGCACATCCCTAGAGGACTTCTTATAAGCACTTCCACTAAGCGGATCATCTAGTAAGAGTCTTCTGCAAGGACAAAACTCTAAAGGGACTCTTTTACCTATTTATTTTAAAATTTTTATTGGAGTATAATTGATTCACAATGTTGTGTTAATTGCAGGTGTACAACATAATGGATCAGTTATGCATATACATATATCTGGGCTTCCTAGATAGCGCTAGTGGTAAAGAATCCACCTGCCAGTGTAGGAGACATACGAGTCATGGGTTTGATCCCCGGGTCAGGAAGAGCCCCTGGAGGAGGGCATGGCAACCCACTCCAGTATTCTTGCCTGGAGAATCTCATGGACAGAGGAGCCTGGCGGGCTACAGTCCATGGGGTTGCAAAGAGTCGAATACAACTGTAGTGATTTAGCACATCCATCCATCCATTCTTTTTTAAGATTCTTTTCCCATATAAGCCATGACCTAGTATTGAGTAGAGTTCTCTGTGCTATACAGTAGGTCCTTATTAGTTATCTATTTTATACATAGTAGTATGCATACCAGACCACCTGACCTGCCTCTTGAGAAACCTCTATGCAGGTCAGGAAGCAACAGTTAGAACTGGACATGGAACAACAGACTGGTTCCAAATAGGAAAAGGAGTACGTCAAGGCTGTATGTTGTCACCCTGCTTATTTATATACAGAGTACATCATGAGAAATGCTAGGCTGGAGGAAGCACAAGCTGGAATCAAGATTTCCAGAAGAAATATCAATAACCTCAGATATGCAAAAGACACTAACTTTATGGCAGAAAGTGAAGAAGAACTAAAGAGCCTCTTGATGAAAATGAAAAAGGAGAGTGAAAAGTTGGCTTAAAGTTCAACATTCAGAAAATTAAGATTATGGCATCCAATCCCATCACTTCATGGCAGATAGATGGGAAAACAGTGGAAACAGTGGCTGACTATTTTTCTGGGCTCCAAAATCACTTTCAGCAATGAAATTAAAAGACGCTTACTCGTTGGAAGGAAAGTTATGACAGCATATTAAAAAGCAGAGACATAACTTTGCCAGCAAAGGTCTGTCTAGTCAAGGCTATGGTTTTTCCAGTGGTCATGTATGGATGTGAGAGTTGGACTATTAAGAAAGCTGAGGGCCAAAGAATTGATGCTTTTGAACTGTGGTGTTAGAGAAGACTCTTGAGAGTCCCTTGGACTGCAAGGAGATCCAGCCAGTCCATCCTAAAGGAGATCAGTCCTGGGTGTTTATTGGAAGGACTGATGTTGAGGCTGAAGCTCCAATACTCAGCCACCTGATGCGAACTCATTTGAAAAGACCCTGATGCTGGGAAAGATTGAGGGCAGGAGGAGAAGGGGATGACAGAGGATGAAATGGTTGGATGGCATCACCAGCTCAATGGACATGGGTTTGCGTAGACTCTGGGAGATGGTGATGGACAGGGAGGCCTGGCGTCCTGAGATTCATGGGGTCGCAGAGTCGGACACGACTGAGGGACTGAGCTGAACTGAACTGAACTGATGCATATGTCAACCCCAATCTTCCAATTTATTAATCCCCTCTTATGCCCTGGTAATCATAAATTTGATTTCTACATCTGCGGCTCTACTTCTTTTTTGTAAATAAGCTCATTTGTACGGTAACGGACTCTTTTAAAAGATGGTGAGCTTGTAACAGATGAAGAACATGGAGGTGGCTGGCGTTCCTGTCTGGGGAAGGTGGGCTAACTTGATGTATTCTTCTGTGAAGGACACAGTGGAGTGAGGTCAGCAGAGGGGGCTTAGAATGCCACTGCCAAAGGGCAGCCTGTTGGGGGTAGTTGTGCGTCCAGAGCATTGGTGATAAGAGGCAGCAGGGAAGGAAAGTGCTTAGCTGAGGAGCTGGCAAAGCAAGACAGGACTGGAATGTGATCATTTTCCTGTGATATTCCCATATTTTGTGTAGACTTGTTCAATCTCACAACATTCTTTTCCAAAATATTTATTTATTTGGCTGCCCCAGGTCTTAGTTGCGGTGCTTGGGATCGCTGATCTTGCTTGCAGCATGGCACGTGGGATCAGTTCCTTGATCAGGGACTGGACCCCTGCACTGGGAGCAGAGTCTTAGCCACCAGGCCATGAGGGAAGCTCCTCGCAAGTTTCATATGGTTGAATTTCTTCTGGAAAAGAGAGAAAAGGCAGACTTCCACCTCTGAGTATGGTGTGCTGCAGCCCTGATGAAGTTGTAGGAACTCAGGAGAAGAGGCAGAGAGAAGCTGAAAAAAATGACAAGTGAAACTGTGGGCAGAGCTTGCTGGGTCCTCAGGCTTTGCCCTCTGCTCTGAGTCCTCAGCCTCTGAGGACTTGGGTGTATAGGCTTCCTCTGGGATGAGGGCTGGTGTTGAGTGAGAAATTACATAATGAGGACACCGTGTTCAATTACATTGTGAGGCAACCCGTAGATATCATTTGGAACCTTCAGTGAACTCCAGGTTTGAAAGGAAACAGGATTTGCTTTGGGGAAAAAGAACCTACAAGTGGTGGAAGTAATTAGCTAACCCCACTAGCCAGTCTTACCTTGCAAGAATGAAAGACTCTCTTTCTCTCAATCAATAAAACATCACAAAAAGGGAGAACTTGACTTAGCTGAAGAGCTTGTCAGACATTTAGAGCCTAATTTAAATCAGTTTAAGATACAAGGCCAGACCGAATATCATAGGGGTGTATCTGTATATTGGTGGGAATGCGAATTGATGTAGCAACTAAGGAGAACAGCTTGGAGGTTTCTTAAAAACTAAAAATAGAGCTACTATATGATCCTTCAATCCCACTCTTGAGCATATATTTGAATAAAGATATGGTCCAAATGTATACACGTACCCCAGTGTTCATAGCAGCAGTATTTACAACAAGCAAGACATGGAAGCAACCTAAATGTTTATAAACAGGAATGAATAAAGATGATGTGGTACATATGTGCAATGGAATATTACTCGATCATTAATGAAGAATGAAAATAATGCCACTTACAGCAATATGGATGGAATTAGAGAGTCTCATGTTGAGTGAAGTTAAGTCAGACAAAGAAAAATACCACGCAATATCACTTATATGTGGAATCTAAAAAAAAAATGATGATACAAATGCACTTATTTTAAAAACAGAAACAGATTCACAAACTTAGAGAATGAACTTAAGGATACTAGAGAGAAGGGTAGTATGGGGGAGGGATAGTTTGGGAGTTTGGGATTGCCATGTACACACTGCTATATTTAAAGTGATAATCCACAAGGATCTACTGTATAGCACAGGAAACTCTTCTCAGTATTATGCAGCGAATTGAATGGAAAAAGAATTTGAAAAGAATAGATACATTTATATGTATAACTGAATCACTTTGCTGTGCATCTGAAACTAACACACCATTGTTAATCAGCTATACTCAAAAATAAAATAAGTTGAAAAAATCTGTATAAAATTGCATGACTGTATGTGCATGCCTCTGTGTGTGTACAAATATATAAAGACATAGAGAGGTTGCTGTCCCCTCAAATGACAACACTGGTCATTTTTGTGTTATAGTATTTATATTTTGATGATATTTATATTCCTTTCTGGCTTATACTGCTTTTTACTTTTTTACAACATACGTGAGTCTGAGTGAACTCCGAGAGATGGTGATGAACAGGAAGGCCTGGCGTGCTGCGATTCATGGGGTCGCAAAGAGTCAGACACGACTGAGTGACTGAACTGAACTGAACTTACAATTATGATTAAAAGCAATGAAATTACTCTTGAAATTTGGGAAAAGAAACTATTTTTCTCTCTCTTTTTCTAATTAAATATATATATATAAAATATATGCTGTGTGCCGTGCCTAGTTGCTCATTCTTGTCCAACTCTGTGACCCATGGACTGTAGCCCGCGGGCTCCTCTGTCCATGGGGATTATGCAGGCAAGAATACTGGAGTGGGTTGCCATGCCCTCCTCCAGGGGGATCTTCCCAACTCGGGGATCAAACCCAGGTCTCCCACATTGCAGGTGGATTCTTTACCATCTAAGCCACCAGAGAAACCCATGGTGTAGACTATCTCTTCTTCAGGGGATCTTCCTGACCCAGTAATCAGACTGGGGTCTCCTGCTTTGCAGCCAGATTCTATCTATTGAAATCACTATGTACGTAGCTATAACAAGCAATGAACAACATTGTTAAAAAGAAAGCACTTAAAAAGTCATGCTTTTCTGTTTTCAAGGAAAATAAATTTTATAATTGTCCTACTGTGTAATAGTCAGTATTTTAAAATACAAAACACTGAATATTATATTTAATATTTGAAATACAGGGCAAAATATGAGCCAGGCTATGAGAACAATACAAGCAAAGAGCCCAGGGATTTGAGAAGCTTGACATATCAGTCCCAGAGATAACACTGAGATAGGCTCTCTCCAGGAGAGGTCTTGCAGCTGCTTCTCACCCTGTCTCAGGAATTCTACAAAGGAACACCAAAACTGCTCTCAAAATCCCCAATATGAAGGCAATTAAAATGCATTCAGAAACTACTATTCCAGAAGCTGTAAGATGCTATGCAAACATTGATCCTTGAATACTTGCAAGAAAACAATGAGATTTTCATCTCCACTTTACAAATGAAAAAACTGAAGCCAGTGTGTTACTTAACTTGACAGACTTCATGCCCGAGTAAGAAAGTCAGAGATGGGACTCAGGACCTCTTGACTTCATTGCTCTGGTTCCATCACATACATCTCAAAGGCTCACCCTCATCCAGTCCCATCGCTTCATGGCAAATAGATGGGGAAATTATGGAAAGTGACAGGCTTTCTTTTCCTGGGCTCCAAAATCACTGCAGATGGTGACTGCAAGCCATGAAATTAAAAGATGCTTGCTCCTTGGAAGAAAAGCTATGACCAGCCTAGACAGCATATTAAAAGAAGAGACATTGCTTTGCCGACAAAGGTCCGTCTAGTCAAGGCTATGGTTTTCCCAGTAGTCATGTATGGATGTGAGAGTTAGACCATAAAGAAAGCTGAGTGCTGAAGAATTGATGCTTTTGAACTGTGGTGTTGGAGAAGACCATTGAGGGTCCCTTAGACTGCAAGGGGATCAAACCAGTCCATCCTCAAATAAATCAGTCCTGAATATTCATTGGAAGGACTGATGCTAAGCTTAAACTCCAACACTTTGGCCACCTGATGGGAAGAACTGACTTATTGGAAAAGACCCTGATGCTGGGAAAGATTGAAGGTGGGAGAAGGGGATGACAGCGGATGAGATGGTTGGATGGCATCACCGACCTGTNCACTTTGGCCACCTGATGGGAAGAACTGACTTATTGGAAAAGACCCTGATGCTGGGAAAGATTGAAGGTGGGAGAAGGGGATGACAGCGGATGAGATGGTTGGATGGCATCACCGACTCAATGGACATGAATTTGAGTAAGAAGGCAATGGCAACCCACTCCAGTACTCTTGCCTGGAAAACCCCATGGGCAGAGGAGCCTGGTGGGCTGCAGTCCATGGGGTCACTACAAGTCGGACACAGCTGAGCGACTTCACTTTCACTTTTCACTTTCCTGCATTGGAGAAGGAAATGGCAACCCACTCCAGTGTTCTTGCCTGGAGAATCCCAGGGACAGAGGAGCCTGGTGGGCTGCCGTCTATGGGGTCACACAGGGTCGGATACGACTGAAGCAGCTTAGCAGCAGCAACAGCAGCACGGGAGTTGGTGATAGACATCGAAGCCTGGCGGGCTGCAGTTCCCGGGGTCGCAGAGTCGGACACGACTGAGCCACTGAACTGAACTGAAGGGACCTCAGCATGTAATAAAAAGGAACTAGGTTTATGATAAAATAAATGATGTATGTGCCTGTCGTTCACGATTCCCATGGGAAGCAGAGGGCACATTCCATTAGGTCATTGAGAGTTGAACAAAGGAGCTATTTATCAAGTCATAAGCATACATACAGAGAAGGAAATGACAACCCACTCCGGTACTCTTGCCTGAAAAATCCCAGGACAGAGGAGCCTGGCAGGCTGTAGTCCTTAGGTCACACAGAGTGAGACACAAGTGAAGAGGCTTAGAATGCATACAAGCATACATACACTACTGATACTATGTATAAAATAGATAACCAATGGGAGCCTAGTGGAGAGCACAGAGAACCGTGCTCAATGCTCTGTGGTGACATAAAGGGGAAGAAAGACCAAAAAGAAGGGATGCATGTAAACATGTAGCTGATTCACCTTGTGGTACAGCAGAAACTAACACAACATTTTAAAGCAACTATACTCCAATAAAACTTAATTTAAAAATAAATAAAATATTTAATTAAAAAAGAATGATCTGTCATTTGGAGACATGTTTTTTTTTTTAATTCCACTTTATTGAGACATAGTAGACATATAAGTTTTAGATGCATAATGCTTTGTACAATATAAGGGGATTTGATATATGTATGTGTTGTGAAATGATCACCACAGTAATCTAGGAAATCTGTCCAACATCACATATAGTTACAATTTTTTCCTTATGATGAGAACTTTTAAGATTTACTCTCTTAACAACTTTCAAATATAAAGTACAGTTTATCAACTATAATCACCAGGCTATTTCATTCTCAGTTTATGATTATAAATTCCTACCTTTTGATCATCATCACCCATTTTGTCCACCTCCCACCCCCTAACCTCTGCCAATCATCAATTTGTTCTCTGTATCTATGTTTATTTTTTCTTTCGTTTTAGATTCCACATGTAAGAGATAATTAAAAAAACATTTTAGTGGGGGATGGAAGGGAGAGATAAGGAGTTTGAAATTAGCATAGATACACTATTGTATGTAAAATAGATACACAAGGACCTGCTGTAAGACTTGAAGTTTTGACTGATTCCTCATGAGGTTCCCTGGGAAGGGACAAAGGAGGCCAACTCAGCATTAGTGTATCTTCATTCACAATCCCTGAACACATGCAGAAGGGCAAAGATGATGCTGTCTGCACCTCCACAGGGAGTGACGTGAAAGATTCCAACACAGTGTGTGTTGCTGTAAACAGACCCTCTGAGTACTGTGTCATGGACGTGTGAAGGAGACCTCAGATGCCCACACATTTGTCTTCAGAGCATTCAGTCGCCACCTTTCTCACTCAATCTCAAGAAGCTTTTCAACAAATTAAAAAGCAGAGCACTCTCAAGTCTGTATTCTTCCATTCTGACGTAGAGGAAACTGAGGTCCAGCCTAAAACATTAGTGCAATGCCTTACTTGCTTTGAACCTGACGAAACGAACTTGTTCAAGCTCATATTAAGCAAGTAGGTATTATGGAAACCTAATCTTTGACCTCCAAATTCCTCTCGCTGATGGGGAGTGTTGTTCTCAACCAGGGCCTTACCTGTCTGGGCCTCGGTGTCTTCATTTTATGAGAGGAGTATCACGGTAATGTGCTTCCAAGGTTATAATAAGTAATATATTAACATTAACAAATATTGATAACTAATAACAGTATATTTATAAATAATATATGATATAAAAATGAGTGAGTGCATGCAAGTTTTATAAATGCCAAACTGTGACACAATTTAACCAGTTGTCTACTAATAAATGAACACTATTCACTGACAGCCAACTCTACCATCCTCCACTTAGACTTTGGAGACTGGCTCCTGTTTGAGGATTTTGCTCTCTAAAATTCTTTCTTCTGCTATGAGGAGGGCACAGTAACCCACTTCAGTATTCTTGCTTGGAGAAACCCACGAATAGAGAAGCCTGGTGGACCATCCATAGGATCTCAAAGAGTTGTACATGACTGGGCAACTTACCACGAATGATCTCTACTTCACCCCTATTATCTCCATAATCCACTTTTGTCCACATGACTTCACCAGCTTGAGTTTGTCAGAGTCACAAATGATCATCAGAAATGTTTCAGTATTAAGAATTGGAACAAACACTCTTTTCTCAGCTCCCAGTGAATGTTTACTTAATGTCTGTTATGAGCCGGGCATCTGCCAGATGAGAGGGATATAGTAGGGGCAAGACTGACGCAGTATCTTCCAGAGGTTTCCTTCAGAAGAAATGAGGCTACATTTAATTCTTCACCAGATACATCATTCACTTCCAGTGCCTTAACAGAAGCAGGGTTCTTCTGTGGTCTGGAATCAGCCAGGCGCTTGTGAGCAAAATGGTCCTCAGGGCGTCTCCATGGAGATGGAGCATCAGCGGGGGCACTATTCTTAGCCAGGCCATTTTCAGTCCAGCTTAGGAGTGTGACTTCCTTGAGTTAGTTGCTGTTTCTGTTCAGTTACGAAGTCACGCCCAACTCTTTGCAACCCCATGGACTGTAGCACACCAGGCTTCCTTGTCTTTCATTATCGCCCAGAGTTTTGCCAAACTCATATCCGTTGAGTTATTGATGCCATCCAACCATCTCATCCTTGGTTGCCCCCTTCTCCTTCTACTCTCAATATTTCCCAGCATAGGGCCTTTTCCAATGAGTTGACTGTTTGGTTAGTTAAGCTTTACAAATATTTACTTGTTGGGGAGAAAACCTTCCTGGTTCATTATACCTTTATTGCCTGGGTCTGGGAAGTGTTTAGGAAGTCTGTTGACAGGCTTTGCAGGATTGATTGGACACGGAAAAGATGGAGAGATGGGAAGAATTAAGATGACTTCCTAACTTGGGGTCTGAGGAATGGGGTGATTGGTATTGGCATTTAAGAGAAAATGTACTGAAAGAGGAACAGAGTATTTTGCTTTGTTTTGGAGAAAGATCATGAAGTCAGTTTGAGAGGAGTTGATGGAGAGACATTCAGGTGGGATATCCAATATGGCAACTGAATTCACAGTGTGGAACATTAAAAAACAGCTGGAGAAAAAACTGATGAATTACTAGCAAATAATAACAAAACCCTGAAAGTGGAAATATATGTCTTATGTGAGATGAACCATGGTATTCAATAATCCAGATAGAGAGAGTAGTTTTATATTATTTAGACAAGGTCTTTTATATTCTGTCGAATTGTTTCAGGATACAAGCTTCTTCCTTTGGAGAGAAAAAAAAAAAAAGCAATTAAAAAATGTAAAACAAAACAAAAAATTCAACACCACCTTTTTTTCTAATACTATCTTTAGTCTTATCTCATTTAGTCCCTTCAGCTTCAACTCAGATAATCATTCATCCCAAGGGAAGGAGGCAGGCATGAATTTGAGTTAAATTCCAAGAGAATGAGCCAATAAATTTCCCTTCCACTCATGTGCAATTCTGTTTCACCCCAATTGTGACTGATACTGCTAACTGGGTACAAGGATATGTATCTGTGGCTGATTTAAACAATGTCTTCCAACACTTACTCTGTAATGATCAAATCTTTTGTATTCTTTTAACTTTGCATTGTTTATGAAGAGGCTTTTTAATTTTTGCTTTTCTTTTTTTTTTTTCCTGTGAGAAAGTGGTGGTATGCATGTGTGCTATGAGACAAAAGGTCTAGCATTCTATCTTAGCTGTTTCTTTCAGTTAAGAAAATTTTAGTCCCTTCTCTCAGATGCAAAGTAATAGCTGCCATTAGGGGGCTGCAAGACTCAGAGTTGCCTTGTGTGAGGTGGGAGCTAGTTGCAGACACTGTCAGTTGTCTGCCCAACATATCTGCTCTCATTCTTTCTTTCCAATAGAATCTCAGTTTTGTTAAGGGTGGCAATGCACCCAAATCTTAGATTGAATAATAAAAATTGACTCTTTGTTTCGGGTAGCACTCAGTTCAGTTCAGTCGCTCAGTCGTGTCCGACTCTTTGCGACCCCATGAATCGCAGCACGCCAGGCCTCCCTATCCATCACCATCTCCCGGAGTTCACTCAGACTCACGTCCATCTAGTCCATGATGCCATCCAGCCATCTCATCCTCGGTCGTCCCCTTCTCCTCCTGCCCCCAATCCCTCCCAGCATCAGAGTCTTTTCCAATGAGTCAACTCTTCGCATGAGGTGGCCAAAGTACTGGAAGAAACACAAGCTGGAATCAAGATTGCCAGGAGAAATATCAATAACTTCAGATATGCTGATGACACCACCCTTATGGCAGAAAGTGAGGAGGAGCTAAAAAGCCTCTTGATGAAAGTGAAGGAAGAGAGCGAAAAAGTTGGCTTAAAGCTCAACATTCAGAAAATGAAGATCATGG
>SJYX01021689.1:50833-85328 GCA_006410675.1 Oreotragus oreotragus
TGACCTTTTCCAGTCCTGTGGCCACTGCTGAGTTTTCCAAATTTGCTGGCCTATTGAGTGTAGCACTTTCACAGCATCATCTTTTGCAAATAGGTTCATCAGTACCATCTCTCTAGATTCCATATATATGCGATGGTATACAATATTTGTTTGTACCTTTCTGACTTACTTCACTCTGTATAATAGGCTCTAGGTTCATCCACCTCATTAGCAATGATTTGAATGCATTCCTTCTTATGGCTGAATAATATCCTATTGTATGTTTGTATCACAGTTTCTTTATCCATTCACCTGTTGATGGACATCTAGATTGCTTCCATGTCCTAGCTATTGTAAATAGTGCTGCAGTGAATGTGGGGATACATGTGTTTTTTAAATTATGGTTTTCTCAGGGTATAGGCCCAGTGGTAGGATTGTTGGGGCACGTAGTAGCTTTATTCCTAGTTTTTTCAGGAATCTCTATTTGGTAAAGAATCTGCCTCCAATGTGGAAGACCTGGGTTTGATCCCTGTGTTGGGAAGTTCCCCTGGAGAAGGGAAAATGCTACCCACTCCAGTATTCTGGCCTGGATTCTATGGATTGTATGGTCCATGGGGTTGCAAAGAGTCAGAAAGGACTGAGCGACTTTCACTTTCATACTGCCTTCCATAGTGGCTGCATCAATTTACATTCCAACCAGCAGTGAAAGAGGGTTCTCTTACCTCCACACCCTTGCCAGCACTTATTGTTTGTAGGGTTTTTGATGACGGCTACTCTGTATGGTGTGAGGTGATAGCTCATTGTAGTTTTGATTTGCATTTCTCTGATAATGAGTGATGTTGAGATTCTTTTCATGTGTTTGTTAGCCATCTGTATGTCTTTTTTGGAGAAATGTCTGTTTAGGTCTTTCGCTCACTTCTTGATTAGGTTGTTTGTTTTGCTGTTATTGGGTTTTATAAGCTGCTTATATATTTTGGAAATTAACTCTTTGTTAGCTGTCTCATTTACTATTATTTTCTTCCATTCTGAGGGTTGTCTTTTCACCTTGTTTATAGTTTCCTTTTCTGTGTAAGAGCTTTCAAGTTTAATTAGGTTCTACTTGTTTATTTTATTTCCATTACTCTGTGGGGTGGGTCATAGAGGATTTTGCTGTGATTTATGTTATAGAATATTCTGCCTATGCTGTCCTCCAAGAGTTTTATAGTTTCTGGTCTTATATTTAGATCTTTAATGCATTTTGAGTTTATCTTTGTTCTAACTTCATTCTTTTACATGTAACTCTATAGTTTTGATATCTTGCAAAATGCTTACCATAATAAGTCTAATTAACATTCATCACCTCACATAGTTCTTTTCCTTGTAATGAAAAATTTTAAGATCTTGCAATTTTCATATGTCAGATACAGTATTGTTACCTGCAGTCACCAAGCTATATATTATATCCCCAAAACTTAATTATCTTATAACTAGAAGTTTTTACCTCTTGAATACCTTCACCCATTTGCCTTGTCTCCAACCACCAGTCTCTGTAACTGCAAATCTGTTTTCTGTTCCTCTGGGTTTGAATTTTCAGGTTCTACATATAAGTGAGATCACACAGTATTTGTCTTTCTCTGTCTGACATTTCACTTGGCACAATGACCTCAGGGTTCATGCATGCTGTCCCAGTGGCCAGATTTCCTCTTTTTTTGTTTTTAATGGCTGTGTGCTGTGAGAGCTAAGTCGCTTGTCATGTCTGACTCTTTCAGACCCTACGGATGGCACCCTGCCAGACTTCTCTGTCCATGGGATTCTCCAAACAAGAATACTGGAGTGGGTTGCCATTTCCTTCTCCAGGGGATCTTCTCAACCCAAGAACTGAGCCTGCGACTTTTGGGTCTCCTACATTGGCAGGTGGGTTCTTTAACAGTTGTGCTACCTGGGAAACCCTTTTTAAGGTGAAATCAAANGAATACTGGAGTGGGTTGCCATTTCCTTCTCCAGGGGATCTTCTCAACCCAAGAACTGAGCCTGCGACTTTTGGGTCTCCTACATTGGCAGGTGGGTTCTTTAACAGTTGTGCTACCTGGGAAACCCTTTTTAAGGTGAAATCAAATCCATTTGGGGACTTCCCTGGTGGTCCAGTGGCTAAGACTCTGAGTTCCCAGTGCAAGGGGATTGCACTCAATCCTTGGTCAGAAAACTAGATTCCACATGCCACAACTAAGGGAGAACTTGCATGCTGCAGCTAAAAGATCCTGCATGCCTCAAAGAAGGGTGAGCATCGAAGAACTGATACTTTTGAACTGTGGTGTTGGAGAAGACTCTTGAGAGTCTTTTGGACTGCAAGGAGATCAAAGCAATAAATCCTAAAGGAAATTAGTCCTTAATATTCATTGGAAGGATTGATCCTGAAGCTTAAGCTCCAATACTTTGGTCACCTGATGTGTAGAGTCAATTCATCAGAAAAGACCCTGATTGGAGAAGGAAATGGCAATCTACTCCATTATTCTTGTCTGGAAAATCCCATGAGCAGAGGAGCCTGGAGGGCTGCAGTTCATGGGATCACAAAACAGTCAGATACAACTTAGCAAATAAACAACAACAAATTACAATGGGAAACGTGGCGCTGAGTAGGAATGTGACATAATCTAATTTATGATTTTGGCTGGTGAGTCAGAAAGGATTGAGGGGCCAAGCTGCCATTTAGTAAGTTAATATAGTAGTGCTAATAAAAAATGATATTGTCTTTGGCTATGGTAGTAGCAATGGAAATTGATAGAAGTTGATGGATTCAAGATAACTTTTGAAGACTGAGCTAACAAACTTTGCTGGCAAATTGGACATACACTATATGGTTAAGGGTGACACCAAGGATGCTGCTGCTAAGTCACTTCAGTCGTGTCCGACTCTGTGTGGCCCCACAGATGGCAGCCCACCAGGCTCCCCCGACTTCTAGGTTATTAGCTTAAATAATAAAATGTAATATTGCTATCAAATTAATAGGGAAGGCAGGAGGAAAAACAGTGTCGCAGATGCAATTAAGAGTTCCATTTTAGGCAAATTAAATTGGAAGGTATTCCCAAGTGAAAAATTCTAGTTGAGCTATTTAAAATCCTAAAAATGATGCTGTGAAAGTGTTGCACTCAAGATGCCAGCAAATTTGGAAAATGCAGCAGTGGCCACAGGACTGGGAAAGGTCACTTTTTTCATTCCAATCCCAAAGAAAGGCAATGCCAAAGAATACTCAAACTACCACACAATTGCACTTATCTCACATGCTAGCAAAGTAATGCTCAAAATTCTCCAATCCAGGTTTCAACGGTATGTGAACTGTGAAATTCCAGATGTTCAAGTTGGTTTTAGAAAAAGCACAGGAACCAGAGATCAAATTGCCAATATCCACTGGATCATCGAAAAAGCAAGAGAGTTCCAGAAAAACATCTATTTCAGCTTTATTGACTATGCCAAAGCCTTTGACTCTGTGGATCACCACAAACTGTGGAAAATTCTGAAAGAGATGGGAATATCAGACTACTTGACCTTGCTCTTGAGAAGTCTGTATGCAGGTCAGGAAGCAACAGTTAGAGCTGGACATGGAACAACAGACTGGTTCCAAATAGGAAAAGGAGTACGTCAAGTCTGTATATTGTCACACTGCTCAGTTAACTTATANCATAGATGACAGCCCATCAGGCTCCACCATCCCTGGGATTCTCCAGGCAAGAACATTGGAGTGGGTTGCCATTTCCTTCTCCAAAGTATGAAAGGGAAAACTGAAAGTGAAGTCGCTCAGTCATGTCCGACTCTTGGCGACCCCATGGACTGCAGCCCCCCAGGCTCCTCCGTCCATGGGATTTTCCAGGCAAGAGCACTGGAGTGGATTGCCATTTCTTTCTCCCATCAAGGCTTTAGGGAGCATAAATGGGTGAACTGAAGGAAATAGGTTAACAATATTTGAGATAGTTTTTCCCTCGTGGATTGGTCCATACAAAATAGACTCCTTCCCTTAACAATCACACTACCCTCCTCTCATACATTACATCATTCACCACAGTTGGTTTCTGATTGACATAAGGGCCTAAAGTTAGTAGATTCCTTTTTTCATTAGCAACTCTGCAGTAAAAGATGAAGGAGAAGCAAAAAGAGGCAGGAGAGCAGGCAGTGAGTAACAAGTAAGGCCACAAAAGAACATAGGAATTAATTCCAAATCACCATAAGAAATAGAAAAAGAAAATTACTAAAAATGACCAAAAACTGCTCATAAAGTAGAGAGGATTCAGACCATTATAATTTGGGGATGTCAATACAAAGAGGTTGGTAAAATACTAGACATACAAATTAAATCTACAGCAGAGCTTCTAGTTGAACCTATGAAGCAAAAAGCTCCTAAATGTTTCTAGGAAAAAAAGAATGATAATTGGAAACTAATTATAGTAATATGGAGAAGGCAATGGCACCCCACTCTAGTACTCTTGTCTGGCAAATCCCATGGGCAGAGGAGCCTGGTAGGCTGCAGTCCATGGGATCGCTCGCTAGGAGTCAGATATGACTGAGCAACTTCACTTCACTCACTCCTTGGAAGAAAAGTTATGACCAATCTAGACAGCACATTAAAAAGCAGATACATTATTTTGCCAACAAAGGTCCGTCTAGTCAAGGCTATGGATTTTCCAGTAGCTATGGTTTTTCTCACATCATGTATGGATGTGAGAGTTGGACTATAAAGAAAGCTGAGCACCAAAGTATTGATGCTTTTGAACTGTGATGTTGGAGAAGACTCTTGAGAGTCCCTTGGACTGCACGGAGATCCAACAATTCCATCCTAAAGAAAATCAGTCCTGACTATTCATTGGAAGGACGGATGTTGAAGCTGAAACTCCAATATTGGTCATCTGATGTAAAGAACTGAATCATTTGAAAAGACCTTGATGCTGGGAAAGATTGAAGGCAGGAGGAGAAGGGGACAACAGAGGACAAGATGGTTGGATGGCATCACTGACTTAATGGACATGAGTTTGAACAAGCTCCGGGAGATGGTGAAGGACAGGGAGGCCTGGTGTGCTGCAGTCCATGGGGTCACAAAGAGTCAAAATAACATACCCATTCAGCTGTCAGTGGACATAAGTTGTTCCCATCTTGATTATTGTAAATACTGCAATGAACATAATGGTACCTATATCTCTTTGAGATAGTAATTTTATTTCCTTCACCCAGAAGTACAATTATTGGATCATATGGTAGTTCTAGGGGCTTCTTTAACTAGTGTTAAAGAATCTGCCTGCCAATGCAGGAGATTTAAGAGGCATGGCTTCATCCCTGGTTGGGAAGATCTCCTGGAAGAGCACATGGCAACACACTCCATATTCTTGCCTGGAGAATCCCATGGACAAAGGAGCCTGGCAGGCCACAGTCCATTGCATTGCAAAGAGTCCCACTTGACTGAAGCAACTTAGCACATGTGGTAGTTTTATTTTTGACTGTCCACAGTGGCTGCACCAATTTGAAATTCCACCAATAGTGTACAAAAGGATTCCTTTTTTTACCACATCTCCACAAACATCTGTTATCTCTCGTCTTTTTAAATTTATTTAGCGGCTGCTATATTGGACAGTGTCACTTTCAAAGACCACAACCAGAATGAGTCCCTCAGGTGCCTGCTTCTGGTGAATATATCCTTGACATTGATGATATTTTCTGGGGCTCGCAGTTGTCCTCCACAGACTTTGCTTATGGAACTGACTAGGAAGAATCAAGCCTCTCAGTAGCACCACATCTTTCTTCAAATATACTGCTATGAACCTGTCTGCATCTGATTTCAGTGTGTCACATGTGACTGTTTTGCAGCAGAGGTAAAATATGAAAGTTGCTGTGAAATGATGGTAAAAAAAAAAGTGACATTTTTGTGAGTGACAGATTGTTCTGAGAGCATCATTTCTCAAGGTGACTGATTCATCCAGGTAGCTCACATATTTAATAGGTAGCACTATGGAATAAAAACCAACATCATAAAATGCCATAACACTTTTATGTTTTGAAGTTAAAATATCATCTATAATTTTCCTATTTGTCCCTAGGTAGTGGCCTCACTTTTATTTCATAATTGGGTTCTGGGTGGTTTCTGACACTATTAATTGAATCTTTGCATAATGAAGTAATTAAATCTAGTCAGTGAAATTTCCTAAGAAATTTATCTACTTATCTCAGCTAGTCAAATAGCTGGGATGGATATATACTGCTCTTTATAAACTTCCTCTGAGTGATCAGCTTGGAGAGAATCACAAAGCATAAATATGATGCTATTTTATCTCCCTAATTTGGGGCAGGAACTTAAAACTGTTAAGTGTAGGGAACGAGACAGAGTGCTATGTAAGAAATTAGGAGCCCTGGCTTTCCACTAATAAGCCATGACTTTGATCAAGTAGTCAACCTGTCTCAACTTCAGTCTCATCATACATAAATATTGGGAGCATGAAGATAGTCTTTTCTGGACCTCGAGATTGTTGTACTGAGTGAAGTAAGTCAGATGGAGGAGGAGAAACATCATCTGATATCACTTCTATGTGGAATCTAAAAAGAAGTGTTTAAATGAATCTGTTTGCAAAACAGAAACAGGCTCACAGACTTAGAGAATGAACTTATGGTTACCAAGGTGTTACCTGATAGGGATAGTTAGTGAGTTTGGAATCGACATGTACACACTGCTATATTTAAAATGGATAATCAACAAGGACCTACTATACAGCACAGGGAACACTTTAATGTTATGTGGCAGCCCAGACAGGAGGGGAATTTAGGGGAGAATGGATACACGTGTTTGTATGGCTGAGTCCCAGTGCTGTCCACCTGAAACTGTCACAACATGTTCATCGGCTGTGTGCTGTGCTGTGCTAGGCCGGCGTCAGAGGCTCAGATTTGGGAAGAGACAAACCACGAGAGCAACGGCACAGACTACAGCAGTTCAGACACAGACCCCTCATTTCTGCTTGCTTGACTATGACAAGGGGTATAGGTCAAGTGTGAGCAGGATGTTTGAAGAGGGGTAAGGAAAGTGAAGAGGAACTAAAAAGCCTCTTGATTAAAGTAAAAGAGGAGAGTGAAAAAGTTGGCTAAAGCTCAACATTCAGAAAAACGAAGATCATGGCATCTGGTCCCATCCCTCCATGGGAAATAGATAGAGAAACAGTGGAAACAGTGTCAGACTTTGTTTTTTGGGGCTCCAAAATCACTGCAGATGGTGACTGCACCCATGAAACTAAAAGATGCTTACTCCTTGGAAGAAAAGTTATGACCAACCTAGATAGCATATTCAGAAGCAGAGATATTACTTTGCCGACTAAGGTCCATCTAGTCAAGGCTATGGTTTTTCCTGTGGTCATGTATGGATGTGAGAGTTGGACTGTGAAGAAGGCTGAGCACCGAAGAACTGATGCATTTGAACTGTGGTGTTGGAGAAGACTCTTGAGAGTCCCTTGGACTGCAAGGAGATCCAACCAGTCCATTCTGAAAGAGATCAACCCTGGGATTTCTTTGGAAGGAATGAGGCTAAAGCTGAAACTCCAGTACTTTGGCCACCTCATGCGAAGAGTTGACTCATTGGAAAAGACTCTGATGCTGTGAGGGATTGGGGGCAGGAGGAGAAGGGGACGACAGAGGATGAGATGGCTGGATGGCATCACGGACTCGATGGACGTGAGTCTGAATGAACTCCGGGAGTTGGTGATGGACAGGGAGGCCTGGCGTGCTGCGATTCATGGGGTCGCAAAGAGTCGGACACGACTGAGTAACTGAGCTGAACTGAACTGAAAGAATAATCATACTTGTGAAAAGCATGGAGGAAGAGAGGGAAAGATATAGGAACAGAGGAACAAAGAGAGATGGAATAAAGGAGAGGCTGCAGAAGGAAAACTGAAGAAGAAAGAAGGCCACTTACTATGCTTTTCTGTAAGTATCTTCTGTCACGGTTCTGTGCACACACTAGCTTAGGTCACAGTCTTAGTTATCTGGATTATTGCAATGCATTTCTAACTTGTACCCTTCCCATGAGTCCTGCAATCTCCATTCTGCATCTGCAGCCAAAATGATTTTCCTAAAACACAGGTCTGATGACCCCTTGCTTAAAATCCTTCATCAGCCTTTCCATCACTCCTCGGAAATGAAGTCCTTCTGAGATCATCATTCTCTGACTATTTCATGTCCCTACAGCAATGGTTGGCAAACTTTTTCTGTAAAGGCCTGATAGTATATATATATATTTTCTCTCTGCAGGCCAACTGGACTCTGTTGCAGCTATTCAACTTTACCATCATAGTAAGAAAACAGCCGCAGAGCATTTGCAAGTCAAATCAGTGTGGCTGTGTTCCAATACAACTTTACTTATAAAAACAGTTGGCCCTCCAGCAGGCCTTGGTTTACTGACCCTTGCCCTATGAACTCAAGATCACCTCCTTCATTCATCCTTAACCCTCTGCGCTCAGGACCCAATGAATTATTTTCAATTCCCTAGTAGTACCCTGCTCTCTCTCAATATCATAGTTTTGCACACACTTTCCCCTAGACTAAATCACCTTTCCTAACCTCCTTGCCCAGTTAACTCTCACCCATCCTTGGGATTCAGTTTAAACCTCCTTGGCCAGCCTCACACCAGCACTGTGTTCCCACTTTTGACACTGAAGTGTACTGACTTATTGGCATTTATCTCTCATACCTCACTACCCTAGGCTGCTGCCTTCCAACTGCCGTTACTCTTTTCTTTCCTGGAAATTAATCAACACTAAAATCCATGTGTTATTATAAGGATTTGATACCTGAGATATCACTTGCTCTATTGCCTAGTGGCAAGAATGAGTGCGTGATACTGACTCTGATGACTGAGTCTGGAAAAATATAGGCCATATTTTCAATAATTCCAGTTCCTAGAAGTAAGGGGTTTGATATTAAGCCCTAGAAAGGAGAAACTGACCTTAAGTCTCTTCAGTTTATTTTCCTGAATCCTAGTTTATAAAATTAGAGAGAGTGAAAAATAAAAATAAAAACAATAACAACAAAGCATCAGCTGTACTAATAGGGTTATTTGTATGAGTTACATGAAAAAATGTTTGGCACATGAGCATAATCTTGAACACGCATATAAAAATGTAACTGATCTGTAATTATATTGCTAGTACCTGGTATGTTAATAATCTGTAGTGATAATAACATTGGTAATGAACAAATTCAGGTGGTACAGGACCAGCTTGACTTCTGATTACAAAGAAGTTGTGTGTACTACGCCCTGGCTTTCTTCCTCATTGTAGGTTTTTATTAAAATATCCAAGAGTAATGAAAAGATGGAAAAAGCTTTAGAGGGCTTGAGACTAGGGAAGAGTGTCATCCACAGAACAGAAACTTTGAGGAATCTGCAAAAGATATTCTTTAGAAAGGACCAAATGAATGATACCCTATGGTTAATACATGACACCACTTCATGAAAAAAAAAAAAAAAGTTACAGAAAAGTAGGTTGAAGAAGTTCCTTAAAATGGATAATTAGGAGAGGCCAGAGGAACAGATGGGCAACACATCACTTAATTTGTCTTCTTGGATTCCGCTTTGGCTCAGTGGTATGAATCTGCCTGCAATGCTGGAGACACAGGAGATGCAGGTTTGACTCCTGGGTTGGGAAGAAACTCTGGAGGAGGGCATGGTAACCCGCTGCAGTATTCTTGCCTGGAGAACGCCATGGACAAAGGAGCCTGATGGGCTACATTACACAGGGTCTCAGGTGGACATGACTGAAGTTACTGAGCACAACAGGGAAAACAATCTCGAGAGAGGCTCTGAGACTGACATCTTAGTTACCTTAAGAAGAAACTAGCAAGTAGCCACTCAAAGGAGACTATAACCTCTACAGATTATTCCTGAGTTTAGATCAGATGAAACAACACTGAATATGAGATATTAATCTAGACCCAATAAAGAAAAATAATCTACTGGTACTCTCTCTCTCCTTAGGTAACAGAATTATTGAACCATGAATAAATTCATAGTTGAGCAGTTTACTAGGCTAAAGTCTGAGAGAAGTCTCAAGTGGCCAATGAGAAAAATCAAATAAAAAAATTAAATAAACTTGCTCTTTCAGATTGAGAAAATAGGATAAAATCAATATGAAACCTATGATAACATAACCACTCAACATGTGGTTGTAGATTGCAGAAAAAAAAAACTGACAGTATTTCCAAGTTAATGGCACTCCATAAGGAGACCAAGCAATATTCTCTTATTTAGAACAATGAAGATATGAGAAAAACTCACTAACCCAACTCTGTATTATAAGGAAAAACTTTTTTAATTTTAATTTTTATTTTTATGTTGGCATATAGCTGATTTACAATGTTGTGTTAGTTTCAGGCAAAGGGATTCAGGTATAAATATACACACATTCTTTCTTCTTTAAAAATTTGGGGCTGGTGCACTGAGATGACCCAGAGGGATGGTACAGGGAGGGACGAGGGAGGGGGATTCAGGATGGGGAAAACGTGTATACCTGTGGTGGATTCATTTTGATGTATGGCAAAACCAATACAATATTGTAAAGTAATTAACCACTAATTAAAATAAATTTAAAAAATTATCTGTTAATTGAAAGATAATTGCTTTATAGAATTTTATTGGTTTCTTCCAAACATTAACATGAATCGGCCATAGATTTACATATGTTCCCTCCCTCTTGAACCTTCTTCCCATCTCCCACCCCATTCCACCCCTCTAGGTTGTTAAAGAGCCCCTGTTTGAGTTCCCTGAGTCATACTGCAAATTTGCATTGGCTATATATTTTATATAAGGTAATGTAAGTTTCCATGTTACTGTCTCCATACATCTCACCCTCTCCTTCTCCCTGCTTTCCATATTCATAAGTCTGTTCTCTATGTAAGTGTCTCCACTGTTGCCCTGAAAATAATTTCATCAGTACCATCTTCCTAGATTCCCTATATACATACATATATATATATATATATATATGACATTTATCTTTCTTTTTCTGACTTACTTCACTTTGTGTAATAGGCTCTAGGTTCATCCACCACATCAAAATGGACGCAAATTCATTCCTTTTTTATGGCTGAGTAGTGTTCCATCGTATATATGTACCACAGCTTCTTTATCCCGGAGAAGGCAATGGCACCCCACTCCAGTACTCTTGCCTGGAAAATCCCATGGACGGAGGAGCCTGGTAGGCTGCAGTCCATGGGGTCACTAAGAGTCGGACACGACTGAGCAACTTCCCTTTCACTTTTCACTTTCATGCATTGGAGAAGGACATGGCAACCCACTCCAGTGTTCTTGCCTGGAGAATCCCAGGGATGACGGAGCCTGATGGGCTGCCATCTATGGGGTCGCACAGAGTTGGACAAGACTGAAGTGACTTAGCAGCAGCAGTAGTGTTCCATTGTGTATATGTACCACAGCTTCTTTATCCATTCATCTGATGATGGACACCTAGATTGCTTCCGTGTTCTAGCTATTGTAAATAGTGCTGCAGAGAACTTTGGGGTGCTTGTGTCTTTTTCAATTATGATTTCCTCAGGGTATATGCCCAGTAGTGGGGTTGCTAGGTCATATGGTGGTTTTATTCCTAGTTTTTAAGGAATCTTCATATGGTCTTCCATAGTGATTGCATCGGTTTACATTCCCACCAACAGGGCAAGAGGGTTACCTTCCCTCTACACCCTCTCCAGCATTTATTGTTTGTAGACTTTTTTGATGATGGCCATTCTGACTGATATGAAGTGATATCTCATTGTAGTAGTTTTTTTTAATATAAATTTATTTATTTCAATTGGAGGTTAATTACTTTACAATATTATATTGATTTTGCCATACATCAGCATGAATCTGCCACGGGTATCATTTCTCTAATAATGAGCGATGTTGAGTATCTTTTCATGTGGTTATTAGCCATCCGTATGTCTTCTTTAGAGAAATGTCTGTCGAGGTCTTTCCCCCACCTTTTGATTGGATTGTTTGATTTTCTGGTATTGACTTTATGAGCTGCTTGCTTATTTTGGAAATTAATCCTTTGTCAGTTGTTTCATTTGTTACTATTTTCTTTTATTCTGAGGGTTGTCACTTGGTTTATAGTTTCCTTTGCTGTGCAAGAGCTTTTAAGTTTAAATATGCCCACTTGTTTATTTTTGTTTTTATTTCTATTAGTCTAGGAGGTGGGTCATAGAAGATCTTGCTTTGATTTATGTCATTGAGTGTTCTGCTTATGGTTTCCTCTAAGAGTTTTATAGTTTCTGGTCTTACATTTAGGTCTTTAGTTGAATTTATCTTTGTGTATGGTGTTAGAAAGTGTTCTAATTTCATTCTTTTACATGTAGTTGTACAGTTTTCCTAACACCACTTATTGAAGAGACTATATTTTTTCCATTGTATATTTTTGCCTTATCAAAAATAAGGTACCTGTAGGTACATGGGTTTATCTCTGGGCTCTCTATCTTATTCCATTGATCTATATTTCTGTTTTTTTTTAGCCAGTACCATACTGTCTTGATTATCTTGTAGTATTGTCTGAAGTCAGGATGGTTGATTCCTCCAGCTCCCTTCTTCTTTCTCAAGATTGCTTTGGTTATTAGAGTTCTTTTGTGTTTCCATTTGAATTGTGAAATTGTTTGTTCTAGTTCTGTGAAAAGTGCCATTGGTAATTTGATAGGGATCACATTGAATATCTAGATTGCATTTGGTAATATAGTCATTTTCACAATTTTATGGAATATCTCTCCACTGTTTATGTTTTCTTTGATTTCTTTCATTTTATAATTTCTAATTTTATGTATACATTTCTTTTTTCTCCCTAGGTAGGTTTATTCTCACATATTTTATTCTTTTTTTGTTGCAATGATAAATGGGATTGATTCCTTAATTTCTCTTTCTGATTTTTCATTTTTAGTATATACGATCATGGTATATGAGCTTTTTAATGTGCTCTTGAATTCTGTTTGCTAGAATTTGCCTGAGGATTTTTGCATCTATATTCATCAGTGATATTGGCCAGTAAATTTCTTTTTGTGTGCTGTCTTTGCCTGGTTTTGGTATCAGGGTAATAGTGGCCTCATAGAATGAGTTTGGATGTGTTCCTTACTCTATAATTTTTTGAAAGAGTTTTAGAAGGATACACCTAAGATCCTCTCTAAATGTTTGATTGAATTCACCTGCGAAGCCATCTGGCTCTGGGTTTTTGCTTTTTGGGAGATTTTTGATCATAGTTTTAAAATCAGTGCTTGTAATTGGGTTGTTCATAATTTCTATTTCTTCCTGGTTCAGTCTTGGAAGACTGAACTTTTCCAAGAATCTGTCCATTTCTTCAGATTGTCCATTTACTGCCGTATAGTTACTGATAATTGTCTTTTATAATCCTTTGTGTTTCTGCGTTGTCTGTTGTGACTTTTCCTTTTTCATTTCTAATTTTATTAGAAACAAGTTTTTTTGTTCCTTGATGAGTTTGGCTAAAAGTTTTTCAATTTTTGTTTATCTTCTCAAAGAAACAGCTTTTAGTTTTATTAATCTTTATTATTATTTCTTTCATTACTTTTTAACTTATTTCCACTCTGATCTTCATGATTTTCTTTCCTTTTGTTATTTTTTGGGATTTTTTTTTTTTTTTTGTTCTTCTTTATCTGGTTGTTTTAGGTGTAAAGTTAGGTTGTCTATTCAATGTTTTTCTTATTTCTTGAGGTAGGATTGTATTGCTATAAACTTCCCTCTTAGAACTGCTTTTGCTGTTCTGAATTGCTGCATTGTGTAGGTTTTCAATTGTGTTTTCATTGTCATTTGTTTCTAGGATTTTTTTTTTAATTTCCCCTTTGATCTCCTCAGTAACCTGTTTGTTATTTAGAAACATATTGTTTAACCTCCATGTGTTTGTGTTTTTTACATTTCTTTGCTTGTAATTTATATCTAGTCTCATAGCATTGTAGTCAGAAAAGACGATTGATACAATTTTAATTTTCTTAAATTTACTGAGGTTTGATTTGTGACCCAAGATGTGGTCTATCCTGGAGAATGTCTCATGTGCATTTGTGAAGAAAACATATTCTTCTGCATTTCAATGTAATGTCCTGAAGATTTCAATGAGATCCATCTGGTCTAATGTTTCACTTAATTAAGGCTTGTGTTTTCTTATTAACTTTCTGTTTTGATGATCTGTCCATTGGTGTGAGTGGGGTGCTAAAGTCCCCTACTATTTTTGTATTACTGTCAATTTATCTTTATATGTCTATTAGTGTTTGTCTTATGTATTGAGGTGCTCCTATGTTGGGTGCATATACATTTACAATTGTTATGTCTTCCTCTTGGGTTGATCCCTTGATCATTACATAGTGTCCCTCTTTATCTCTTGTAATAGTCTTTGTTTTAAGGTCTGTTTTATCTGTTATGAAGATTGCTACTCCAGCTTTCTTTTGACTTCCATTTGCACAGAATATACTTTTCCACCCTCTAACTTTCAGTCTATACGTGTCTTTAGGTCTGCAGTGGGTTTCTTGTAGACAGCATATATATGGTCTTATTTTTGTATCTAGTCAGTCTGTGTCTTTTGGTTGGAGCATTTAATACATTTACATTTAAAGTAATTATTGATATATATGTTTCTATTACCATTTTCTTATTTGGTTGGGGTTTGTTTTTGTAGATCTCTTTCGTCCCTTGTATTTCCTGACTATATAAGCCCCTTTAATATTTGTTGTAAAGATGGTTTGGTAGAACTAAATTCTCTTAACCTTTGCGTGTATGTAAAGTTTTTGATTTCTCCATCAATTTTGAATGGGATCTCTGCCAGGTAGAGTAATCTGGATTATAGATATTTCCCTTTCAGTACTTTAAATACATCCTGCCATTCCTTTCTGGTCTGCAGAGTTTCTGTTGAAAGATCAACTGTTAAACATATGGGGCTTCCCTGGTATGTTACTTATTACTTTTCCCTTGCTGCTTTTAATATTCTTTCTTTGTGTTTAATCTTTGTTAGTTTGATTAGTAAGTGTCTTGGCATGTTTCTCCTTGGGTTTATCTTGTATGGGACTCTGCACTTCTTGGACTTGAATGACTATTTCCTTCCTGATGTTGGGGTAACTTTCAACTATAATTTCTTCAAAAAAATTTTTTTCAAACCTTTTCTTTTTCTCTTCTTCTTCTGGGACCTTTATAATTCAAATGTTGATGTGTTTAATATTGTCCCAGAGGTCTCTGAGACTATCCTCTGCACTTTTCATTCTTTTTACTTTATTCTGCTCTTCAGCAGTTATTCAGCATTCTATCTTCCAGCTCATTCACCCATTCTACTCTGCTATTGATTCATACTAAGGTATTTTTAATTTCAGTAATTGAGTTATCTCTCTTTGTTTATTCTTTATTTCTTCTAGGTCTTTGCTAAATGTGTTAATTGATTCTTGCATTTGCTCCATTCTATTTTTCAGGGTTTGGATCATCTTTATTATCATTATTCTAAATTCTTTTTCAGGTAGTTTGTCTATTTCCTCTTCATGTATTTGGACTTGTGTGTTTCTAGGTTGTTCCTTCATTTGTGAAGTATTTCTCTGCCTTTTCGTTTTTAAAAACTTACTGTGTTTGATCTTTCCTTTTCCCAGACTTCAAGGTAGAATTCTTTCTTTCTTTTGCTTTCTGTCCTCATAAGATTGGTTCAGTGGTTTGTGTAAGCCTCATGTAGGGTGTGACTTGTGCTTGCTCTCTGGGGGGAGGAGGTGAGTTTTCTTTTTTCCTCTGATGGGCAGGGCTGTAAAAGATGGTAATCCTGTCTGCTGATGATGGGTTTGTATTTTTGTTTTGTTTGTTGTTTGGATAAGGTATCCTGCACAGGTTGCGGCTGGCAGTTGTGTGATGCCAGGACTTGTATGAAAGTGGTTGCCCTTGTGGGGATTCTCACTACTTGATACTCCATGAGTTAGGAGTCCTCTGGTAGTCTTGGATCTTGGAGTCAGTGCTCTCACTCCAAAGGCTCCAGTCTTGATCTCTGGCTGGGGAATGGAGATTTTTTTATGGCATTAAATGAGATTAAAACAAACACACACCAAAAATGAAAACCAAAAGATACACCCCAGACAAATGGCAATTACAAAATCAAGCCAATAATAATTAAATAATGGAATATATACACATACATATACACACATAAACAAAACCGAAACAGTCAAAAAAAAAAAAAAAAAGTACAATAGATTGACAAGTGAACAAAGGAAACCAAAAATGATATCCACCTGTTAAAAACAAAACTAACTAAAGCACAAGGTGGTAGGTAGGTGAAGTCGCTCAGTCGTGTCCGACTCTTCGCGACCCCGTGGACTGTAACCTACACTAGGCTTCTCCGTCCATGGGATTCTCCAGGCAAGAATACTGGAGTGGATTGCCATTTCCTTCTCCAGGGGATCTTCCCAACCCAGGGATTGAACCCAGGTCTCCCGCATTGGAGGCAGACGCTTTAACCTCTGAGCCACCAGGGAAGCCCAGCTAAAGCACAAACTGGAAAGCAAAACTAAAGCAAAGTGCTTTCTGGGGATGAAAGCAATGAAAACAAAAGAAGCTAACAAACATGGTGACAAAGAAGAAATAAAAAACGATAGAATAGCAAAGTTAAGTAGAGGTATAGAAAAGATTAATATATGTTAAAGATTAGCTACAATGGGAAAAGAACAGTAGGAAAAGCAAACAAAAGAATAAATGTAGAAAAAAATAACAATACATTTTTAAAAATTAAAAAATAGAGAGAAAAAAATAAAAAGGAAAGAAAATCCCCACAGATCCACAAAAGGCCAGCAGAAGTATATAGCAGAAATAAAAAGTGTTATTGAAAAAAATTCTCAAAAGCTTAAAACGATTTAATGGTACTAATAAAATCAGCAACTACAACAACAGAGGGTAAAAAAGGAAAAAAAGAAAAATATCCAGAAGCAGCTACAGAACAAGTCAAAACATAAGAATAATAAATGAATAATAAATGTTTTTCTTGAGTCTCTGCTGTCAGCGTCCTTTCCCTCACTGGGAGTTGCAGTCCACCAAACCTCCTCAGGATGCCCTCCAACACGGGGGTGGTCTCTGGACTTGCTGTGGGGGCAGCTCAGACTCTAATCTGGTCCTATTCCTGTGTTCTTACCTCCAATATCCACAGCTGTCAGAACTAGTGCATTTTCTTTTGTGGGAACTCTCATTGTCATTTTATATATTCCATAGACAGAGAGTCTGACTACTTGATTGTGTGGATTTAATCTGCAGCTTGTACAGCTGGCAGGAAGGTTTTGAGTCCTCTTCCTTAGCCACACTGCCCCTAGGTTTCAATTGTGGTTTTATCTCCCACTCTGCATGTGAATTGTCCACATGGGTTTGCTTCTGAGCCTGCCCTGGGGGACTTGGGCCTGCCTTAGTGAAGATCAAGTGCGGAGGTGATGGAGCTGCTTGGGTCACAGGCCTGGCAGCACCAGATACTCTGGGGAGCCTGCAGCTAGGACACCTGGAAATAGGGTGCTCTATAAGGGCACGACAATAAGAATAATAAACCATGCCCAGGTTCCCATGGCAACCTGGGAAGCCCATTTTGAAATATAATTGATTAACAATGTTGTGCTAGTTTCAGGTGTATAGCAAAGTGATTAGTTACTATATGTACTGCTGCTGCTGCTGCCAAGTCGCTTCAGTCGTGTCGGACTCTGTGCAACCCCATAGACGGCAGCCCACCAGGCTCCGCCATCCCTGGGATTCTCCAGGCAAGAACACTGGAGTGGGTTGCNAAATATAATTGATTAACAATGTTGTGCTAGTTTCAGGTGTATAGCAAAGTGATTAGTTACTATATGTACTGCTGCTGCTGCTGCCAAGTCGCTTCAGTCGTGTCGGACTCTGTGCAACCCCATAGACGGCAGCCCACCAGGCTCCGCCATCCCTGGGATTCTCCAGGCAAGAACACTGGAGTGGGTTGCCATTATATGTACACATGCATGTGTTATATAAAAATTTTTTTTCCCATTTAGATAGCTATATAATAATGAGTAGAGTTCCCTGGGCTATGTAGTAGAACTTTGTTGGATATCTGTTTAAAACACAGCCATGTGTCCATGTCAGTCACAAACTGCCTTACTATCCTTCCCCTTCATCCTTCCCTCGTAACCATAGTTCGTTTTCTAAGTTTGTGAGCCTATTTTGTAAATAAGTTCATTTCTATCATTTTTAAGATTCAGCGTAAGCGATATCATATATGACATTTGACTTTCTGACTTATTTCACTTAGTGATAATCTCCAGGTTCATTCATGATGCTGTAAATGAAATTATTTCATTCTTTTTAAAAGCTAAGTAATATTCCATTGCATATATGTTCCACATCTTATTTATCCATTCCTCTGCTGATAGACATTTAGGTTGCTTCCGTGTCTTTGCTATTTTAAATAGCGCTGTAATGAACACTGGTGAGCATGTACGATTTTCTTTGGATACATGCCCAGAAGTGAGATTGCTGGATCATATGGTAGCTCTATTTTTGTCTTTTTAAATTTTTAAATAGAATCTCCATACTCTTCTCCACAGTGGTTGTACCAATCTACATTCCCATCAACAATGTAGACAGATTCCCTTTTCTTCACATCCTCTATAGGATTTACTGTTCGTAGATATTTTGAAGATGGCTCTTCTGACTGGTGTGATGACCATTCTGATTCACTCTAGTTTTGATTTACATTGTTCTAGTATTAGTGATATTTAGCATCATTTCATGTGTTTTTTGGACACTTGTATATCTTCTTTGGTGAAATGTCTCTTTAAGCTTTCTGCTCCTTTCTTGACTGACTTGCTTTTCCTGTATTGCGCTGCATGAGCTGTTAGTATACACTGGATATTGATCCCTTGTCACTTGCATCGTTTGCAAATATTTTCTCCCATTCTGTGGATTGTCTTTTTATTTAATGATTTCCTTTGCTGTGCAAAGTTTTAAAGTTTAATTAGGTTATATTTGTTTATTTGTTTTTCTTCCCATTACTCTAGGTTGTTGTTGTTCAGGCACTCAGTCGTGTTCCACCCTTTGCAACCCCCTAGACACAGCACACCAGGCCTCCCTATCCTTCACCAACTCCCAGAGCTTGCTCAAATTCATGTCCATTAAATTGGTGATGCCGTCCAACCATCTTATCCTCTGTTGTCTCCTTCTGCTCCTGCCTTCAATTTTTCCCACCATCATGGTCTTTTCCAGTGACTCAATTCTTCACATCAGGTGACCAAATTATAGGAGCTTCAGTTTCACCACCAGTCCTTCCAGTGACTATTCAGGGTTGATTTCCTTTAGGATTGACTGGTTTGATCTCTTTGCAGTCCAAGGGACTCTTAAGAGTCNGTCTTTTCCAGTGACTCAATTCTTCACATCAGGTGACCAAATTATAGGAGCTTCAGTTTCACCACCAGTCCTTCCAGTGACTATTCAGGGTTGATTTCCTTTAGGATTGACTGGTTTGATCTCTTTGCAGTCCAAGGGACTCTTAAGAGTCTTCTCCAGCACTACAGTTCAAAAGCATCAATTCTTCTGTGCTCAGCTTTCTTTATGGTCTAGCACTAACATCTATACATGACTACTGAAAAAACCATAGCTTTGACTGTATGGACCTTTGTCAGCAAAGTAGTATCTTTGTTGTGTAGGTTTGCCATAGCTTTTTTTCCAAGGAGCAAGGGGCTTTTAATTTTATGGCTGCAGTCACTATCCACAGTGATTTTGGAGCCCAGGGAAGAAAGTCTGTCACTATTTCCATTGTTTCCCATCTATTTGCCGTGAAGTGATGGGACTACATGCCATGATCTTAGTGTTCTGAATGCTGACTTTTAAGCCTCTTTTTTCCATTATCTTCTTTCACCCTCATCAACAGGCTCTTTAGTTCCTCTTTGCTTTCTGCCATAAGGGTAGTGTTATCTGTATATCTGAGGTTGTTGAGATTTCTCCTGGAAATTTTACTTCCAGTTTGTGCTTCATCCAGCCTGGCATTTTGCATGATGTACTCTGTATAAAAGTTAAATAAGTAGGGTGACAATACACAGCCTTGACATACTCCTTTTCCAGCTTGGAACCAGTCCATTGTTCCATGTCCAGTTCTAACTGTTGTTTCTTGAACTGCATACAGATTTCTCAGGAGGGAAGTAGATGGTCAGGTATTCCCATCTCTTTAAGAATTTTCCAAAGTTTGTTTTGATCCACACAGTCAAAGGCTTTAGCGTAGTTACAGAAGCAGAAGTAGATGTTTGTCTGTAATTCCTTTGCTCTTTCTATGATCCAGTGGATGTTGGTAATTTGGTCTCTGCTTCCTCTGCTTTTTTTCAATCCAGCTTGTACTTCTGGAATTTCTCAGTTCATGTACTTTTGACTCCTTGCTTGGAGAATTTTGAGGATAATCTTGCTAGAAAGTGAAATGAGTGCAATTGTGCAGTTGTTTGAACATCCTTTGGGACTGGAATGAAAACTGACTTTTTCCAGTCTTGTGGCAACTCCTGAGTTTAACAAACTTGCTGGCATATTGAGTGCTGCATTTTAGTAGCATAATGTTTTAGGATTTGAAACACCTCAGCTGGAATTCCATCATTTCCGCTAGCTTTGTTTGTAGTGATGCTTCCTAAAACCCACTTGACTTCAGCCCATGATGTCTGGCTCTAAATGAGTCATCACACCATCATGGTTATACAGGTCTTTAAGATCTTTCTTTTTTTTGTATAGTTCTTTAGTGTATTCCTGCCACCTCTTCTTAATATCTTCTGCTTGTGTTAGGTACACACTGTTTCTGTCCTTTATTGTGCCCATCTTTGTAGAAATGCTAAAATATTCCCTTGGTATTTCAGATGTTCTTGATGAGCTCTCTAGTCTTTCCCATTCTATTGTTTTCCTCTATTTCTTTGCACTGATCACTGAGGAAGGCTTTCTTATTTCTCCTTGCTGTTCTTTGGAACTCTGCATTCAGATGGGTATAGCTTTCCTTTTCTCCTTTGTCTCTCACTTCTTTTTTCAGCTATTTGTAAGGCCTCCTTAGACAACTATTTTGCCTTTTGCATTTCTTTTTCTTGGGGATGGTTTTGATCACTACCTCCTGTACAGTGTTACAAACCTCAGTCCATAGTTCTTCAGGAACTCTGTCTAATACCTTGGATCTATTTGTCACTTCCACTATATAATCATAAGGAAATAGATTTAGGTCATACTTGAATGGCCTAGTGGTTTTCCCTACTTTCTTCAATTTAAGTCTGAATTTGGCAATAAGGTATTCATGATCTGAACCACAGTCAGCTCTGGTCTTGTTTTTACTGACTTTATAGAGTTGCTCCATCTTTGGCTAGGAGGTGGACCCAAAAAGATATTGCAGCAATTTATTTCAAAGCATGTTCTGCCTATGTTTTCCACTAAGCATTTTTTAGCATCTGGCCTTACATTTAGGTCTTTAATCCATTTAGAGTTTATTTTTGTGTATGATGTTAGAGGATGTTGTAGGAAAATTCTTCATAGCCTGAAATAACACTCTGGGAAACATCAGCAAATAGCACCAGGGTAAAGAGACAAGTTAAAGATGAATGAAAAACGAAAAGGGCAAGTGCTCACACAAATGCTACCAGAAATACGTGCAAGAGAAACAGAATTTTTCCAGTGAGTAGATAAAGAGGGAAAACTTCCCAACTCACTTAATGAGGACAGTGTAATTTTGATACCAAATCACATGTAAACATCTTTAGAAAAATGTCTTAAAGACAAATAAATATAAGCACATTTGATAATCATGAGTCAAATGACTCAATAATATAACAATTTCTCTCCAGTTTTATCTACAGAGTCTATCAATTCTGATCAGACTTCTAGCTTTTTTGTTTTTTGAACTGACAGTATCATTGAAAAGTATATTTGAAAATGCAAAGGGCCAAGAACTAAGATAGTATTTAAAAAGCACAAAATTGGTGACTATATATGGGATGTATTAAAAAACTATAGGAATTAAGAGAGCTTGATATTGGAACAAGGATATAAAATAATGAACAGAATGCAAAATCCAGTGATTGATCCACATGTGACATGCAACCATCTAGTTCATGACAAAGGTGCCAGTGCATTGCTGTGGGAGGAAGAATTACTAATTGAGTAAATAGAAAAGGACCAATTGAATATCCATTAAAGAAAAAAAGAACTATTATCTTATGTAATATATCACAGAAATGTTAGATAGATCATGGACTTAGTGTGAAAGCTAAACTTGTAGAGTTTGCAGACAATAACAGAAAAATATCTCCATGATTTTCATGATGAAGAGTTCTTAAACTTGTCACAAAAGTGTTTATAATACTTTTATAAGTTTATAAAATGGGCTTTATTAAAATTAAGAAATTGTGTTCATCAAAAGATTCTATAAGCGAGTTAAAAGGAAAACAGTGGGAAATGATATTTTGATTCCACATATTTGACAAAGAACTTATATCTGGAGTATGAGTATTCCTAATTATTCCATAGGCTTACCTAAGACAGCAGAAATGCTAGAACCCATCAACATGAAAAAAAGAAAAGAACAAGTAATTAGAAAAGTAAACTCATATGGAAAGAGAAAACACAATCTAGGGAGAGCAAAAAAGAGAAACCAAAAGAAAAAGGCAATGATAAGAAATGTTTGGAGATTTTGTTAGTTTGTCAATGAGAAGACGACATAAACTAAGGAGATATGGTTCATGTGTAAATATCATTTAGTAAAACAATAAGAAGGATAAATAAAATAATAGATGGGAATGTTGTTGGAATATTACTAAGTGTTATGTTTTTAGATTTTGACAGTTAAGCTTTTTTGGAATTCCTCAAAATCAGTTTGGAAGGGAAACACAGTTGGGTGATATTTCTGTCTTAGAAGCTCAACTTAAGGCAAAACTGAGCTGAAATAAACAGAATATCTTGTGCTGTCAATCATTTGTCCACAAGGAACTTCATAAGTGTGTTCAGTACCTTCCAGTTGCTCCTCCAGACCCATTCTCCAACCCTACCTCCCTACTCGCACTTTTCCCTGCTCCAGGAAGGAACTGACTTCAGGAACCCCTCTGGTTCCCATGGGTGCGGTCACTAGGACATGTTTTCAGGATGTTGAAGGGAAGAAAGAGAGTGAGCTCCTCGTGTTATTTCCCACCTCTGTTCCTGCCAGTTGCTCCCAGCTGGCCACTGCTCCACTCACTTGTCCACCTCTACAAATACATCTTCTAGAATTTCATAACTGCCTCTTCTTACACACCTCGAGTCTTGGATGGTTACTATCCCTGAGGAAGCCCACCCATACCTTTGAAAATAGTTCCTTTATGGACCTTTCTCAAATCATTCATCTTGACTTGTATGTGCCCCTATCTCCTTCCGAGTTTCTAACTGGGAAACATGAGGCGGGTATCCCTCAGAACATTTACATTCACACAGTCACTTCTGCTTTCCTATTCTTTCCTAATGATTTTTAGGGAAAAAGATTCAACGTTTTCCCTCAGTGACACATCCATCGTGAAAGCTTCCCGATAATGAACACATTAAGCACTAACCTAAACTTTGCTGATAGAAATTCACACTTTATACACAATGAAAATCTATTCTTTTTTCATTTTTATGCTTGTCACTGGGATCATAGGATGTCAGTGTTAAGAAGGAACATTGAACATCATCAAATCCAGAGGTGGCCAAACAGGCATTCCTATTTATGCTCTGACACATTTTCTAAATTTCAAAAGGATAAATGAAAATTATCCATTCATCTACAACAGGATCACACAGGTTATTCTGTAGTTGGCAATGTATTTAGTGGACAGGAGTTTTCCAAACATCCATCCCATGTGAAAAGTCTGGGAACTCACCAACCTAATTTAACCTCTTCCTTGGAGCGCAGAGAGATTATAGCTTATCCAAATGCATGCAGTTAGCTTGTTGCATAACTTGGAACACAGCCCTGGTTTCTTTGCTCCCAATTAGTGCTCTTTCCATTACACAATCTTCCTTCTTAGATGAAAACTTCCTGCCTCAATATAGTTTTATTATCCGTGTTCCTTTGGGATAAATCTCCCAAAAGCAAATTATCAGGTAAGCGAAATGCCAGTTTGAGTATCAAGATAAACGTAGCCTTGTTACTCAAACTATGGCCTGAGACCTAGCTGCATCTATACAGACAAAGAGTTAGTCACTCAGTAGTGTCCAACTCTTTGCGATCCCCTGGACTGTAGCCCACCAGAATCCTCTGTCCGTGGAATTTCCCAGGTAAGAATACTGGAGTGGGTTGCCATTCCCTTCTCCAGGGGATCGTCTTGACCCAGTGATCAAACCCAGGTCTCCTGCATTGCAGGCAGATTTTTTTCCCAACTGATCCATCAGGGAAGCCCTGCATCTATATAGGCTGGGAGCCAATTAGAAATGCAAGCTCTCAGCCCCTACACTAACCCGCAACAAGACTCCTTGGTGATTCATAGACACACTAGAATCTGACACACTCTGGCCTGAGATCTTGATAATTTCAAATCTGTGAATGACAGCTGGAGGTAGTTTGTCTCCAGAATCCAGATACACCTTCATCATCCTCAGTGGGATTGGCTATAAGAAGGCTAACGAGAACAATGGTCTGCAATCCCTTTCTTTTCAGAACAAAAGACCCAATGCTGTGTTAATACCACCCCACCAGACACCCAAGAATTCTTTGCTTCTAGAGTAGATATTTCCAACTTGCCCAGTGTCGGCTGTCTTCACGAGTTAGAGTTCCTTGAAAATTCGTGTTTCTTCCACCTCATTGCCTGAAACCTGCTAATGGAAAATAGGAAATTAAAATTGACGGAGATAGGGGTGGGGAGGGGGGAAACCCAGCTGGACAAAGGGAAATCATTTGGAAATTAAAAACAAAATAAAGTATGAATCCAGGAGTCTGGGAGTTGAAAAGGGAAGTTTTGTGTAATTCTAGCCAGCTGATGTCATTGTAGCTCATTCTCTGACCGACTAGAGAGGCCAAGGGAGGGGGTTGTGGAGGTGGGAAGGACCCAGACGTTCTCCTTTGGGCCTGATGTGTGCAGGATGAGGTCAGTGAGAACAAAGGATGTGTCTGAGCAACAGCCAGAGCCACTTCCCTGCAGAGATGATCCTGTAGTCCCAAAGAGGGGCCACTGTGAGTTGAAAGCTCTGTCATCCCTTCTGGGCCCACCCCCGCCCCCACCGCCCCCATCAGTCTCTCTGTGGGCTCCCGAACCCATCCTCACTGCGGTGAAACCTCCCAGGCTTCTAGCTCATCTGTGTTCAGGAATGGGAGGGCTGGGGCCACTGACACACACCAGTATCCTGCAGCCTATTATTTCCTGCCTGTCCTGGCTCTCCTCCAAGGCCCAGCATGACAGGTGGATGAAGTTCACGAGAAAGCTCAGTGATGGGCCAGTTTTCCAGGAATGCTGCTGCTAACTAGATTCACAAATCAAGCCGCCCCTGCACCACCCCAGGCTGAATGGAGAGCCAGATGAATGGAGCAGAGGGTTTTTTTTTTTTCCTTCTTTTTTTTTTTTTTTCTGTCTCCAGTCTGGATCCTGTGATTGTTTCAGCTGGTATAAGCAACTCCCTGCTCAGGCTCCAGGGTTTGAAGTGCTTCTCAAAGGTGCTTAATTCAAGCCTCCACTCCCAGCTGAAACTCCCGAGGTTGGGAAATGGAAGGAAGGACATGCCCCTGGGACCGTGAGGTCACGGAGCACTGTCAGGACCTCAGACCGCTCCAGCAAGAAAGGTCTCAGGGAGATTAGCAATCTGACTGTGGAAGCAGGAGTTGGGAAAAGCAGAAACAGAGCACTGCTTTTAATATTCCATTCACAAGGATGTAGAAAGCCAGATTAAAATTAGAGAAATTATTCTTTTCAAACAGGGCTTGCGATTGTACGAGTGTCTGATCTTTCAATGTGCTAATGACTTTTTCCCCCCAGTAACACTGAGCTAATAGAGCAAATAATGACGCAAATGTTTTTTGTCTGTTGCCTCAGGCTGAACAGTTGCTTTAGCAACCCTGAGGCTGTTGTATGGTCTTCCCAGGGGCCTCAGTGGTAAACAGCCCGGCTGCCAATGCAGGAGACACAAGAGACACGGGTTTGATGTTGAGTCAGGAGGTGCCCTGGAGAAGGAAATGGCAACACAATTCTTGCCTGGAAAATTCCATGGACAGAGGAGCGTGGCAGGCTACAGTCCATGGGGTCACAAAGAGTCAGACACAACTGAGCACACACACAACTGATAATTCATTGAGCACCTGATTTCTGCCCCCAATCCTGTCCCCAGCTATGCTGCTGCTGCTAAGTCATTTCAGTCATGTCCTGACTCTATGCGACCCTATGGACTATAGCCCGCCAGGCTCCTCTGTCCATGGGATTCTCCAGGCAAGAATACTGGAGTGGGTTTCCATGCCCTCCTCCAGAGGATCTTCCCGACCCAGGGATCAAATGTGAGTCTCTTCTGTCTCCTGCATTGGCAAGCTGGTTCTTTACCACTAGCATCACCTGGGAAACCCCGCCTCCCATTATACAGAGAGAGAAAAGAGAAGGGAAGGACAGTATGTATCAGCAAGTTCCTGCCTTCCTGGCGCCCCTAGACAAGCAAGAAGGACAGACACACAGGTGGGCAAATTGTATTATGGTGTTATTAGCAATAAGGTGGAGGTGTGTGCAATTACCATGGCAACACACAGGAAGGAAACACTGGAAAATATAACAATGTTGGGAGAGGGAGAGTTGTACTTTTTATGATTATAGGTAAACAGAGTCAGAATGCAATGGGCCTGGATTACCAGATTTTAAGGCCAAAAATCTGCAAATGGAGCTGGTAGCTGGGAAAGATGACTTTGGATAGAAGAACAATCTGTGGGCATCTTCTTGGATACAGATAATCACCATCTTATCCTGATATGGCTCACGCAGTGTTCTGTAAATGAAGCATTTGCAAAAGTCCATAGAAAGTTCCCCTCAAATTAGCAGGGATGCTGGGGGAGCTAGTTTCAGACTTTGAAAGATGTCCTACAGGTCAGGAGGGACATTTTTTGGGGAAAGATGTAAGTATTCCATGATATGATCCAGTATATAAATGACTGACTTCTACTGTTGCCTCCATGGTTAAGCAGTAAGTATATCTCGCCAGTGCTGTAATATCAGAACAAAGGAATGAATCTGAAGGGCCATCGATCTTCCACCCCAAGCCACTTTTTGAGATGCGAACTTGCATTTCCAGTTTCCTGCAGATGTCTCCACATGCAAGCCTTTTTAGCATCTCAAACTCTATGTACCTAGACTAATGGAAGTTACCATTTTCTATCAACTCTGTCCTCATTTCCCTCCATATTTTTGTTAGTAAAACCAACAGTCTATCATTCATCGCATTTTCTTACCTAGCCCTCATCCCAAACTCCACTGATACCTGGCAGAGGCCATAAGATACCCTCAAGGTATCCCCAGATAGGAGTAGAAGAAATAAGAGAAAACAGGTGTCTAAATAAGAAAAAAACAGGTGCAGAGAGCATGAATCCACCAAACAAAATTCCTTGGAGACTCCCTAAGCCTGGTCCCCAGTCTCCCCTTTACTGTTTTTCTGATCTTCAATGCTTGTCTCCTGATCCGCAATGCTTGTCTCCTGATCCAGACTTAGCATCTGCTTTTATCTTTGATATTTGAGGCTTCAATTCAGCTTTTCTAGACTGTGGATTAATGGCTAATCTCTGGAACCTCAAGTATTGCAAATACTTATTAACTGATCTCCCTTCTTTCAGTGTCTTCCTGTCTGCTTCAGCATTCTGAAAGAGATCACTTTAATCATCCAAGTAATTCCTTTAATTTATTATTACTCTATAGGTAAACCTCAGGAGTTCTTCCATTGTCTACAGCATAAATACTAAATTATTTTGCCTGGAAATTTAGTGAGAAACTATACTAACTGATTCCTACCTATCTCTCAAGATTTATCCTCACCATTCCTATAGATGAATTCTTTGCTTTAATGTCAGTCTAATTTACTTACTTTTTAAGTAAAGTGTACTTTTATTTTTGGCTACTCCACAATTCAACCACACTGCTTTCTTATTTGGGGGATAATAAGGGTTAAATGCGCCATTTCTTACTTCTTTGGAGAAGGCACTGGGGACCCACTCCAGTACTCTTGCCTGGAAAATCCCATGGATGGAGGAACCTGGTAGGCTGCAGTCCATGGGGTTGCTAAGAGTTGGACACGACTGAGCATCTTCACTTTCACTTTTCACTTTCATGCATTGGAGAAGGAAATGGCAACCCACTCCAGTGTTCTTGCCTGGAGAATCCCAGGGATGGCGCCGCCTGGTGGGCTGCCGTCTATGGGGTCGCACAGAGTTGGACACGACTGAAGCGACTTAGCAGCAGCAGCAGCAGCTTCCCTCTTTGCTTCTATGATATCGGCACCAACATCAGCTTAGCCAATCAGATGCTCCCATGCAGAGCAATGACTACAAAGTGAGCCATACGGACACAGAGAAGCAGTTGCAGTTCACTTATACTGGTGGGAGTGGCCCCGGCTGAGTCCTCTGGTTGCAGTTCACTTATACTGGTGGGAGTGGCCCCGGCTGAGTCCTCTGGTTGCAATTCACTTACACTGGTGGGAGTGGCCCCGGCTGAGTCCTCTGGTTGCAATTCACTTATACTGGTGGGAGTGGCCCTGGCTGAGTCCTCTGGTTGCAGTTCACTTATACTGGTGGTAGTAGCCCCAGCTGAGACCTCTGGAAGTTGTTGCAGCGTCCTGACTAGATTATTTTTGCTGAAGTACTATTATGCTGCTTGCTTCTAGGCTTTTGGGAGTATGTTTGATTCCTACCTTTTTCTAAGCCTAGTCCTCCAACTTGTTGATGATTCTGTATGCTACTGATGTTTTTCCAATACATTTCCATCATCGTTCTTACAGATGGGCAATTTCTTCTGTTTTCAGTCTTAAGAATCCTAACTCATCTATCCCCCAAGGTACCTTGCTGTTTTCACCATTGTCTCTTTGCTATGCTAAATCTGTGTATAGAATGCCTTCCTTACTTCAGTCTGTTTTTTCCATATCAAGCTCAAATCTTACTTTTCTTTATTTTAAATTGATTTTTAATTGGCAGATAATTACTTTACCATGTTGCGTTTATCTCTGCTGTACAATGTCATGAATCAGTAATCAGCATACACAGTCTACCCCTCTTGAACCTCCTTCCCACCCCCACCGCGTCCTACCCATCCAGGTCATCACAGAGTGGGGGCTGAGTTCCCTGTGTTATACAGCAACTTCCCGCCCGCCATCTGTTTTAGTGTATAGAGGTCAGTGCTCTCTCTCAGTTCATCCCACCCACTCTTTCCTCTGCTGTTTTCTTGATCATCTATCCTCTATGAGCTAGATCCTGAGCTAGGAATGCAGAGAGGAATACACGGAGATCAGATATACAGAGCCCAAAGTCACAGGCCCTCTGCTCATGCTGATGCCATGCTTAGTAAAAGGCAAACATATAAAGAACACTTACATTTCCCAAAGATGAAAGCCAGAATGAAGATACTTAATATGTTCATTGGGGCACGAAGTGAATGTTCTTACTTGTGCTAAGCTTCAAGGCAGAGGGACTTGTCAGGAATTGAACTGGAGGAAAGGCAGTACAGGCACAGAGCCAGCATGTACAGTGGCAAAGGAGTGAGAAAGAATACGGAATATTGAACAATGACTGAAATCCAATGTGTCTATGAGACATAGCATGTGAGGGAGGGACAGTGGTGGGAAATAAAGCTGGAGGAATGGAGCCTGTCTGGTGAGTTCAGTCATGTGGGCTCCACCCTCCAGGTGACAGTGTCCTAACCTTCTTGATCATGCATTCCATCACATTTGTTTGAGCTTCTCCCCAAGTATATGTTCACCTAAATGGTGTGCTGCAATTCATGGGGTCTCAAAGAGTTGGACACGACTGAACTGAACTGAACTGAATTATAATCTTATCTAGAATTTTGATGGATTCATGTGTGAAGTACTGCTGCTGCTGCTAAGTCATTTCAGTCGTGTCCAGCTCTCTGACCCCATAGACGGCAGCCCATCAGGCTCCCCCGCCCCTGGGATTCTCCAGGTAAGAACACTGGAGTGGGTTGCCATTTCCTTCTCCAATGCGTGAAAGTGAAGAGTGAAAGTGAAGTCGCTCAGTCGTGTCCGACTTTTAGCGACCCCATGGACTGCAGCCTACCAGGCTCCTCCATCCATGGGATTTTCCAGGCAAGAGTACTGGAGTGGTGTGCCATTGCCTTCTCCAGTATGAAATACTAATTATATGAATTTTATAATTAATTTTAAAAAGTTATGATAAATGCAATACTAATGTGGTCTTCCCACATGCCAAAGGTTGTCTTGCTGGCCTCAATCTGTTATTAGAAAAGTTTGTTAAGAGGTAAATGTATACTTGCTTTTCTGTAATATAATTGTGCAAGCAGAATGGGAAAAGGACTAAAGCAAAATCCTTGAGTTCTAAGGTGTGTAAAATGTACTTGGATTGCTTTAGAAATAAAGAATCAGAGTTCTCAGTGAGTTAATGGAACTAAACACTGTTCATCAATAGCTATGAATATTATGAAAACACAGTCAGACATGTATGAAAGGATTCGATACCTCACACCACCAAGGAAGTATTCTAGACAAAAGCAGCACATTTGAATTTGATCAAGGCTTTACATTTCCATAATAGTTAGGAAATTATTATTAATTGTTATATAATTATAACTAAAGTATATAATAAATTGTAAATTTAATTATAGAAATTAAAGAAAATATAGGGGTCAAAGGACATGTTAAGTTATACCACAATATTATAACTAACAAAATACAGACTCTGGCAAACTTTATAGGAGAAATAACCCAATTTCTTCAACAAATAAGAAGCAAAGAGGGAAATGGGTGATAGAGGAAGAAAAAAAAGAGCTAGGTGATATATCAGCCAATTGAAATGTAGGAAAGTTACTCAGGTTTTGATTCAAAAAATTGTGAGGTAACATGAGAAATGTGAATATTGACTAGATGTTTGATACAAAGAAAATATTCTTAATTTTTAAAGAAATAATAATTGTACATTAATAATAATTGTAAATTAGTCTTTAAAAGTCTTTATTATTTAGAGATACACACAAATATTTTCAGATGAAATGATGTGTTATCTGAAACTTACTTTGAAATATTCACAATAATTTGGTGAGAGGATATTAATCAAATAGCATTGGCCATGAGTATTGGCCATGAGTTGATAATAATTAAAGCTGATGCTAAATCCATGGTCAGTGTTTCATTATATTTTTCTCTTTTCTTTTGAATATGCTTGAAAATTTCCTAATAAAAATATTTTACATTCAGATTCCTTGGTTTCATTTCCTGTAGATTCTGATGCCATAGATCTACGGTGGTATTCAGAAGTCTAAACTTCTAACAAGCACCACAGGGAATTTGAAATCAGACGGCCCCTAAATCATAACAGAGGAATCAGTACAGTGACATGAAGGGAAGAAATCAAGCAGGAGAAACAGGCAGCTTAAAAAAGTACAGTGGGGCAGGTGCTCAAGATAAATATCTGCCAATTATATTGGATCATTGTTTGCAAATAATTGCCCCAAATCTTAATAGTGTTGGTGTGTAATAATCAGGGTATGATTACTGGCGCTGTTTGTTGATACAAGCCTTTTCTTTCTTTCTTTTTTTTCTATTCAATTTTTTAAGAATCTTTTCATGCATTCCTCATGAACTAAGGCTAATTCCCTGATTAGATAATCATCCTTGTGAATGCTTTCTTCCTAATCACAATGGTAGGAGAGATGTCGCCAGGCCTTCCAGGAAGGGAGCGACACCCAGCTGTGACCTCAGTTGGCATCAGCTCCCACTCCACCCCTTCCAGGAGGAAAGGCTCTTATAACCCTGGACAGGGGATGCAGCAGAGAGCTGACCCATCCATCCCAGTGCTGTCAGCTCCCATCAATCCCCACACACTCCCCACACCCCCTTTTTCTTTCCACATTTGAGACTTTTACAACTGGAAAACACTCCAGGTCCTGGGCAGGGCTAAAGACACTCCAGGTCCTAAAGACAGAACTGCTTGTGTCATAAGGCAAATTAACCTGAAAAGCGGAAGACCCCGACATAGCTTTCAGAACGTGAGTCCCTCTCCAGCCTGGAACGTGCAGGCTGAACCTCCTGCTGGCTCAGGCTCCCTGGGATTGTGAACATACTTTCCACTCAGGCAAAGCTCCGCTGTCCTGCCAGCAAAGGAAAAGCAAGCTTCCAGAAGAATCTCTTCCTCTTGAGTAGTTCCAGGCTTCAGACCTGTCTGGATGAGCTCATGTCAGGGGTAGATTATGGCTGCCGTCCACACCCTGCTCCCTTCCCCAGCACAACTGTGCATTCAGTAGCCTTCCCCACCCCACCCCCACCCCCCACAAATGAGCCAGGAAACCTCATTGTGCCCCATGGACAGGGTAACGAAACAACAATCGCCAGAGATGGGCACTGTTCATATACTCTGATTACGCAGACAAACGTGTTGAACTTCAAGATCTCAGTGATTTATCCATGATCACTCGGGGTCAGAGCTAGGATCAGGTTATCTTGCTTCAGGTTCTGTGCATTATCTCCCTCTGAAGTTCTCCGCTGCTTCCCTTGATGGAATCAACCTGCTTTTTGTATCCTGCTCTCCTCCTGCCAATGTGGCGTGTCCCCTGAACACGCCCCACTTATATTCATCTATTTCCCTTTCCTTTCACCTTTCTTTCCTCCTGAAATGCTTTCTTCTCCTCGACTCCAATGTCACTAACTGTCCCTGCCCCAGCTTCACTGGCACTTCTTCCAAGGTGCCTTTTACGATTCCTCTCCCCACTCCCATCCACAAGTGACAGTTTCTTCTTTTGCACCTTCATAATCTCCTGCTGATAACATTTTTTGTTACTCGCAGTTATTTCCTTTTCTTGTATTTTTCTTACGTGGCATGATGGACCATGGCTACTTACCTTAAGAATCCTGTTACATGCAACCTCCTTGAGCCTAATAATCATTTATTATTCAACTTTTTATTTCCCCCAGCATTTACAACAGTGTTGGTTTTATAGTAGGAGCCTAAAAATCCATTGAATTGAATATATACAACTGTGAATATACATATATATATTACTGAGTTATATATCTATAATTTAGAAATATATGCATATATATCGTTTTCACTTATCAAGTGGTGGTGGTTTAGTTGCTAAGTTTTATCTGACTCGTGACTCCTTGGACTGTAGCCTGCCAGTCTCCTCTGTCCATGGGATTTCCCAGGCAAGAATACTGGCATGGGTTGCCATTTCCTTCTCCAGGGAATCTTCCCCACCCAGGGATCGAACCCAGGTCTCCTGCATTGCAGAGACATTCTTTACTGACNGTAGCCTGCCAGTCTCCTCTGTCCATGGGATTTCCCAGGCAAGAATACTGGCATGGGTTGCCATTTCCTTCTCCAGGGAATCTTCCCCACCCAGGGATCGAACCCAGGTCTCCTGCATTGCAGAGACATTCTTTACTGACTGAATCACTAGGGAAGCCCTTTTCATTTATCAAGATATAATTAATTGCAGGGAGAGGTGAGATGCTGCAAAGGATTAACCGGGTGCTTAATCTATATCCTATTACTATAAAACCGTCTTAAGTAGCGTCTGTAATGTATGTCTTTGCCAAATTTGTGTTTGCATATACGCACACTGCACATGGACTTCCGCTGAGTCTTGAGTGTCTTGCTTCCCTTTCTCTGCTTTACATAGATGAGGTAGCAAGGGCTAAAAGGTGGAGATACAGAGCAGCAGAGGCGGGTTGACATGATCCGATGCTCAGCCTCAACCTTCCTTGCCCTTTTGTGATTCCGGATTGGATTGAGTATGTGAGGAGGGAAAGGGCAGCCCTCTGGGGAGATTAATAATAAGGATGAAGATCAAAGAAAGGCTTTGGCGGCAGACCATGTAGAAACCGGCAGACTCTCTGATCTCTGTGTGTTCTTCCATGCCCCGTGTGATCTCAAGCTGCATTTTGCACCCTTTCCTGGGGTCAGCACCCTTCTCAGTTACACTCCACCTTTATTTCTTCTAACCTCCACCTCCTAACAGCTCTGCTGTTTACCTGCCTTCAGATAGCACCACTAACACATACTTTAGCTAGTATGAAAGTTCAGGGAAACTTTTCTTAGAATATCTCTCCCAAAATGAACTATCCTAATTGGTCTTATACAGCATTTAACTACACTAACTAATCAAGTCATACACCGTATAAGAGTTTACCTTCTAAAGCATCTATTGCATATTGTCTGGGATTTACTCCAAAATAATCTGGTGTTTAATGTAGAGATGGGAATACCAGAACACCTAACCTGCCTCTTGAGAAATCTGTATGCAGGTCAGGAAGCAACAGTTAGAACTGCACATGGAACAACAGACTGGTTCCAAATAGGAAAAGGAGTACGTCAAGGCTGTATATTGTCTCCCTGCTTATTTAACTTTTATGCAGAGTACATCA
>SJYX01021691.1:7704-29670 GCA_006410675.1 Oreotragus oreotragus
CATGGTTCAGTAGCCACCCATCAGCCAGTGGCAGACTTGGTGACTAAGAATGCCAGAAAACAGAACAAAAGAGGGACAGGAAATCAAGGGCAGACCTCATTGAAAGGGTTCACACCAAGATCCAGGATGCCATAAGGGCCTCTGCACTCAGAGTCTCCAGAGAGATCAGAGAGTCAAGCCCCCAGGAGAACAAAGAGCTGAGTTAGAAGATGTGAGAGAGGCAGTTTTGGACTGCAAGCGCTCCAAAAATAAACCTTTGCCTTTTATCACTTTTCTCTTTTTACTTGCTCTCGACTTGCCTTTAAAAAAAAAAAACTAACAATTCTACAAGCAACCAGAAATGGGGAAAAAAATAAAGCAACCGTAGGTTTCTGTGAAGCTGCTTTGTTCATCCTGGCTTAAGCCCACTGGTTTCCAAGGGAGGCGCACACCCGCTCTTTCCCAATGACCCAGCGGTGGATTCCGACTGCAAGCCAAGGCCACAGGCAATAGCGGCGCTCTGCATCTGCCTCAGCCCTGGTGGCTGGCTTCCAAGAAGTGCTGGAACATCGGAAGCAGCTAGCAGGGCGCATAAGAAGTGGTCAGCAGTTGGGAACAGCTGGAGGGAGGAGGGCCAGCAAGCAAATATCAGAATTTGGGAAATATGGCTTTGACTGAACAAAGTTCACTGTTGTTTTCCAAGAAAGCAGGACCTGGTTGAGCCACCCCAGAGAACAGGGCGAGGAGCCCAGGAACTGAAGGCTGGCTCTCCAAGGCCTGGGATGCTTGGCCACCCAACAGTGACCGGGGCCATTGCTGTTCTCCTCTGGGCAGAGGACAGGCTCAGCATAAACGGGGAAAGATGGACAGGCAGTCAAAGCAAGAGTAAACTACAGAGATAGAGGGCAAGATAAAAGGAAAAGCAACAGGGCCACGGGCACTTTCCATGCGCTCTATGCAAATTCACTTTGATGTATCTCCATTAATTAGCACATCTTGAATATTTAGAGTTATTCAACCCCACAGGTAGGTACCTACCTTTTGTAGTGAGCTTTCTGCTCCTAGCAGAGTTGGAGCAGAAGCCCAGCTATTATCTATCAGAAACTCTGCTACAAGGATGAGAGATTGGACTAGCTCACTTCTCCTTCTTCCAACTGTAATTTAACAGAACTGGATAATGATGTCCTTATGACAAATGATATTTTTTTTCTGAGTATCCACATGTCACGAATCTTAAAGGCACTTAGACCAACCAAATTTTTGCCAATAGGTCTGATTATCTGCAAAGCAGCTGATTGAAGTTCTCAGATCTGAAGCACAGCTTATTTTAAGAAATTAAGTTAATTTAGGTAATAGTTTTTTTTGAAAGGCAATGAATTCAAAATTAATTAGAAATAAGACAGGTCCCTTGTTTAAAATTTTTTACGTTTTTCAAATCATTGTAATAGACCCTCTGCTAAGAAAAGCGCTTTATAAATTAATGAAATATTCTTGGGAGTTGTTATTTTACTCAAAGGAACATTTCTATTTATCTAATAGCAGGAGTTTCTATGCTTACATGTTTGTAGCCCTGCCTCACCCAGCCCTGCTCCTGGAACATAATAGGTGCTCATTAGACGTTTGTTGAATGAATCAGTTGTAAAGGCAAACACGTAAATGGTCCATTTCTGCCAACTGGCAAAAATAAGAGCATTTTGAAGACGTGCTGTGTGCTAGAAACCTGGCCAAACAAACTTAACACTTGCTAGTAATTGCTCTCGATTCTAAGACATGATTACTATGATAATCCCCATTTTACAGAGGATTCAACTGAGGCTGGTGAGGGACAGAGCAAAAGGCCAGATCTGTCCCACTCCTGAGCCGAAGTTCTCAGCCACCATTTGAAGCTGAATCTCAATCCTCTGCTCCGTGGACACAGTTCTAAGTGCCATGTGTGGTGAGTTCAGCAGATGGAAACCACAGCGTCGCCCAACGGAGACAGACGGTGGGGCTGGGAAGGCTGACTCCCCCTGGGTAGGCAAACAAACTGCCCCCCCAACTGCTTCTGCAGGAGCCATGCAGCCTCCCCTCCCCCAGCCCCTAAATCACTGCCTGGGCCTTTGTTCTTCCCACAGCTGCTCGGCAAATTCCTTGATTTAAAATTATGATCACAGGTTGAAGTGCTACTTAAAATAATTTTGCCAAATGTTCCATCTCTCTGCGTTGATGAATATAATGGATGAAAATTTAAAGAGAAAAAAAAATTTAAGAATTCACTTTGTGAAAGACAAAAAAAAAAGGTGGGGGGCGGGGGGCTGCATCTATGGCGTTGCTTTGGGCCTAAAGGATTCTCTCCCACAGGAAGTGGCCCAGAGGCTGGACGTTCAAGAGCCCTCCACTGATGGGGAGAGTGAGCTGCTGGCAGGTCCAGCGGCCCCAGATGCAGGGAGCAAAGGTCAGGGCGGGTGTTGGGTTTGTTTAAGCATGAGTCAGAGGTAGGGTGGGGGTGGGTAGACCCTCAGGTTTCCAATTTCCAATTTCCTGTGCGAGTTACTGATGGACACTGCTTCCCACCGGGCCAGCCTTTCATGCTCACCGCTCTGCAGAACAAAGGTGGATCCACAGACACATAAATGACCTGGACAGGCCAGGTCTTCCTTCTCTAATTCCAGATTTCTCTCTCTCCAATTCGGAAGAGTTCAAATCCTGAGGGAGGCAGGGCAGGAAGGCAGAAATCCACCAGCACCTGAATCCCTTGAGGCCTAGGGCCTGTGGGTTCTTTGGTCTCTTCCTCCTGGCCCAGCCCTGAGCTCTGGTTGAAGCCTCCAGCTGACCCATCCTTCAGACTGACCCACTACTGCCCGGGATCCCAAGAACAGGGTGGTGCCTGTGACTCAAGGATCCTGGTAGATTCGGGCCATGATGAGTCACGACAAAGGGTCTTGCATTACATCAGGTTATGTCACATTAGCTGGACTCCACTTAAGATGTTTTCCCCATTTCTTTTTTCTTTTTTTTTTTTTTTAAGATTTTTTAATATGGACCATTTTTTTTAAAGTCTTCACTGAATTTGTTACAATATTGCTTCCATTTTTATGTTTTGGTTTTTTGCCCTCAAGGTAGATGGGGTCTTAGCGCCACAGCCAGGAATTGAACCCGCAACCTCGGCATCGGCAGGCAAAGTCTTAACCACGGGAACACCGGAGAAGTCCCTTTGTATCCCATATTCTGAGGTTTCCTCTTTGCTTGAGAGGTCGGTGGGCAGAGAGGAGCCAACCTTGAGCTTTGGGGTGGAGGTGAAGCCTCTGGACCAAAAAAGCCCAAGGAAGCACTTCAACCCGTGGGTCCCCACAAGCAGGCAGCCTCTGAGCGAGCAAGGATTACAGGATCCCACAGAGAGAACGTGCCCCAGGGCCACCTTCAAAGCAAACTGGTCTCTAAAAATCACAGGTCTGCCAGTGAGGGAAAACCAGTCGCTCTGGAAATAGCTCATGCTCAAGGTGGGGCTGCCTGTTTGTTTGGTGCTGTGCCCATCAGGGACTCAGAGGTGATGCCTTTTCATTGTGTGGCATTGCAGTAAGTTTGGCCCACCGAGCTTAAGGGGAACGCTGTGTATTTCCACCTGAAAGAGCTTCTGTGTGACACAAGGCCCCCAAAATAGGAAGAAATGATTGCTCTCAGCCTTTGGGAGCAGGAGGCAGATTCAGGTTCCTGTCCCTTTCTGAGCCTCAGTTTCCTCCTCTCTAAAAAGGACATGATTACGCACTTAACCAGCTGGTTATGGTGGTTGAATAAGCCCACCTTCTGAGTGTAAGCAGGAGTCTTTAGAGCTATTTCCACCAGACAAGGCAGAAGCACAGCCGGGCAGAAGTACCTGCTTCCAGGTGGGGGCAGAAGGAGGGGGTCTCTACATGTTGGAATGCTGCTATTCTCTGTCATACCCTCACTCTCCAGGGCCATCTGCTTTGCTGGAAGGCCCATTACCAGATTCCCTCTAAAGTGTTCCCCCATGCCCACTTCCCCAGCCCAGCACGGCCCCATCATGGGCTCCACTCCCAGGCCTTGCCTCTGGACATGTCAGGGAGAGAGGAGAACCAGCTGGACGCATCGCTCCGAGCTAGGGTCACCTCTCTCTCCCTCTCTTTCATTACTCTTTGGATGCCCAGTGTTGCCTGAGCAGTTGGTTCCTCCAGCCCGCTTTAGGGGAAAGAAACATCTCAGGTTCCTTTGAGTTCTGGTTACACTGTCTACTTTCTACGTGCTCACCCAGGGCACACACAGCAGCAGCAGCTGCCCGAGGAAGGGAGTATTTTATCACTAAGTTTGTGCAGAATGACTGGTACCCAGCAATCAAAAAATTTTAAAGCAGAAAACACCCCTCATGACCACACTTGAGGTCTGCCCACCCAGCACTTTCCTCTCCTAAATGACACCCTTCTCTCTTTCTCTGCTGATGCTTTTATCATATATATACATATTAAGTCGCTTCAGTCGTGTCCGACTCTTTGTGATCCCATGGACTGTAGCCCACCAAGCTCCTCCATCCATGGAATTCTCCAGGCAAGAATACTGGAGTGGGTTGCCATTTCCTCCTCCAGGGGATCATCCTGACCCAGGAATCGAACCCACGTCTCTTGTGCCTCCTGCATCGGCAGGCAGGTTCTTTACCACTAGTGCCATCTGGGAAGCCCTGCTTTTGTTACAAAAGGTGTTAAGTCTCCACTCTTGGAGCCATGGGGAGAGAGAACTCCAGAAAAGAAGTTATGTCAGGCCCTTTGGACAAACAAAGAAACAATTCCTCCCCAGAGATCACCAGAGATGCCTGAGAAGGGGCCTTGGTGCCATCTTTCCCTTCTCGAGTGGTTTTTTTTTCTTCTTCTTCTTTCCTTTTTTTGCAGATGGCTGCATTTAATGAGGAAGCGCTGTCAGCAAAAATAGGAAACCTTCACCCTGGCTACTCTCAGGGTCTGCATCCCCTATCAGCAGTGAGGCGAGAGCATCACTGCTCTGCAGCGTGGCTCCATCCACTCGGATAGAAACAAGTAGAAAAAGCGTGGAGGATGCAATCATGTTTTTTACCTTGTACAGGTGACTTCCTGCAGAAACTTCTGGAAAGAGAAAACAGATGTTTTCTCCCACCCAATAAAGTGACTAAAGACCGCTAACCCTGACATCTTGTAGACTAAGTAAAACACCACCTTCCAGTCTCCCACATGACCCTTCACATCTCTTTTTTGAATTCCTTCGTTGGGAGATAGGATTTCCCCCTGCCCCCATTTTACAGATGAGGTGATTGAGGCCAAAGAAATGAATCGATTTTCCCCAGTGGAACTGGAAGTGACAGGGTCAAGAATTCAACCTGCAGTCAAGGTCAGTCTTCATTTGGTCACACAGCCCCTCTAGGGTTTCCACAGAGCCACAGGTCACCTCGGTTATCACACCTTTCAGCTAAAGATGCCAAAATCCCTCATCAGTAGAGAATTAACACCTTCTTGAAGACTTGGAAACTGATGCTTCTAAAAGCAAATAGATTTCCAAACTTTGGGTTAATGATAAAGCCAGAAAAACGCAAAAGACTCCTAGTTCCCTCACCTCCTTTATCAATATATGACTTAGATTTAGGTGCCAAGTCAAATTTCTCCAGCACCATATCCTTCGTGGTAACTTATTAAAGAGTAAATCAAAGTTTGCTTTAAGAGAAAAGTAAATACACCCAACTTTCCATACCACAACGGACCTGGAGTCCACTTCCCGGTTCCCCTGCTGACTCAGGCTGTAATTGGAGATAAGTGCCTGGGGTGAATGTTCCAGCATCCGTGTGCCCCCAGGGATGCTGGAGATGGAACCGTTGTCCCCACAGGAGCCTGCTTACTTGGCGAGGAAAATCAGACCAAAGGTGATGCTGTGGGTGCAAAGCTCTGCGTGCAGGTAGCAGCTGCTTGTCTTTGTGTCTCATGGAGAGAAAAGAAGTCAACCCTTTGTCACATCACCAATGAAACCCTGCCGTTCTTTGACTCTGAACTCACCCATAATTGCTGGGAGTGAGGTGGGAAGGGCTGCACTTTTGGACTCAGATGGCAGGGAGGATAAGAACAAAGTTGGCAAAGAGTCAACTCTAATCGCACAGGGAGCATTTTCAAGGAAACAAATAAAAATAGCCAGAAATGGGTCAGACTCGGAGGTTAGAAACAGGAAACTGGGGCAGAGTCCTGAGTAGAAGGATAGAAATTTTACTTTACAGATCCAAAATCAGACAATCTGTCCCATCTGATTCCCTGCCCACCCCCCCTTTTTCTTCCCTTCTCCTGTCCTTTTGGATGTACAGGAAACATACACTCAAAACACAATGAAAAAGACCAGCGTGCTATTGAATCCTTGCTCCCTCTTCTCAATTCTAAAACTCTCTCCTTTTTCCTTAGGCTGAAGACAACAGAGGGTTTAAGTAGAACTCATTTGAGAGGCAGGCAGGCAGGGGAAATGTCATCGATCCTTTGCTTGCCTTTAAGGTCTCTGTGATCTCCATACATGTTGCTGACAGGAGAAAGAGGAGCAAATTAGTAGAAAAGCACTTTGTACCGAAGTGATTGACCTCTTCCCAAGCAGGCTAACATACACCAGCATCCTTCCCATAACTGCCCCCAGAGGTCTGTGATATTCCATGTGTCACACACAGTGGACACGCATGTGTGTGCAGGTACACACAGAGACAATACATGCACCCACTCCACATATGCCCAGCGCTCCTGCAGTTCTACAGAACACAAATGCACACACAGTTCACACACATGCAACACCCATGCACATGCATAACCCAGAAAGTGGTTCTTGCTCTCACTGTAACCTTCGGCTCTTGGCGGTTCTCCTGAGCTCCCACTCTTGGCAGGATCACATTTCCCTATGACCTCAGTGATGTGACTGGGGCAGACTTATTGGGCTTATCAGAGAGAGAGAAAGAGAGAGGAAGGGCAGAAAATTCTGATGTGCGATAATGCCAGGCAGATCATTGGGCCCACCACAGAGGAATCAGCAAGATGGGTTCATTTGGTAAGGATCAGCATACCGGACTGATAATTTGCTGAAACACTGGTGCATACCCTTTTTCCAAATGTTATGTCCTCTGAATTCATCAAAAAATAAAAGGAATTTGCGGGCTGTGTCCAACAACACAGGTAATATGCATACAGGCATGTACACACAGACGTATATATACCTACATACAAACATACCAAGTATTCACAAGGACTTTGGGAGGAATTGGGGTGTGGAGGTGGCTTCCCCCAGATTGGCCTCTCTCCACTCTGCAGGCAAAGTACAGAAGCTAAAAGTAGATTCATCCCACCGAACTGTCACACCCGAATCCCCTCCCGAGCAGTCAGGGGATCAGAAGCCCCATTCTGAAGTTTATTTCTAAAGCAGAACGTCTTTCACGCCAAGATAGCCCCACACGTCCAGCCAACAGAATTGTTTGTTCGGCGGTCAGTTAGCCGTGTGACGCAGGAATGGCACCTGTTTTCATTTATTTCGGGACAGAAGCAGGGATCCTGGGAGCATCTGTCTCTCCAAGCCTCCCACTGGCTATGAGAGGCTTTGGTTTCCAGAACAGCATAGCATTTACTCAAGGCTTAAAATTCCCAGAAGACTCAGGATATAGAGATGTTCCTGATGGTCTTTTTTCCAAATCATAAAATGTATTTGAAATTTGCTTGTTATCAATCTGGCCTCAAAGCTAATTGATAAAACATAGACCCACTGAAAAATCTGCAAGAATAGACCAGACAATTTTTTTTTTAGCTTGGGGTTTTCAGGGAGGGATTTTTGGGAAGTGGGAGAGAAGTCACCCAGTTAAACTCCTGAAGAGCTGGGGCAAAATTCCCTTGTCAAGTACCAGTTTTTGTGTGTGTGTTTTTTTTTTTTTTAATGACAAAGTCACACAAGAGAGGAAATGAAAAGGGAAATTTTTAGACTTCTCATCCGTCCAGAAAGCCCCGGGCCTGTTTCAGAACCCTGTCAGGGTAACTGTCACCTGCGGTCACAGCACTGCAATCCCAGGAGGCCTTGCGTCACTGGCCATTATATCAATAAGGAACTACAATCACCAAACCACAAGCCAGCTTCTTTTCTGAGCCCACATGTTGCTTTACAGGGTTTTTGAACAAGAGACTTTCCTGTTTTTGAAACCGTGAATCCACAGGTCTTACAGGTTACTCAAATGATCTTATCACTTGCAGCAACCACTGGCATGGATTTCAAAACTGCCTCCTCCAGCCCTGCCCTCCCCTCACTCCACAGACATCCACTTATTCACCAGCATCGGTACTTACAGGATCATGCTGCCAACTGCTGACACAGAAGAAAAACATAGTAGTTATACATTAAGCTGAACGGTGAGAGTATCTGTGCCAGGTCCTATCCAAACACCATTTATCCACTGACCAGAAGGAGGATAACCACCCTGAAGAAAACCCAACTGCTCTGCAGTCAGATCACTGATCCATAGTACAGCCATACTGTTTTTCATGCGAACACATACACACGGGGGCAAAGGCAGTGTCAGAAATCATCATGGTTCATGGAAAACGATTATATTCATCCCAGGATGTGCAGCACGTCTACTGGAAAATGTTAACTACGTCCCAAACCACCAAATGAGGCTGCTGTCCAGATAGCTAGGAAATGAATGTAGAAAAGCGTGGGGAGCGGGTTCCGAGCAACCTGGGTGAAAAATGTACACTGGCCAATCTAAATCCTCCGTGGTATGCAAGTCAGACTTGTCAGACTTGTTTTTCTCTGGAGCAAAGAGAAAGACTCAGATTACAGAGTGCACGATAGCGCGATGAGCTAAATCCACAAACGTCTCTCTTTCCTGCTCAGCACGGCAGCTCAGGAGACAAGCGCCAAACCTAACAACTGCCCTCGATAGCCATCTCCTGGTTTAACTCCTACCCTGGCCGGGGGCCACTTGGCGTTGCTCAAGCAATGCCTGCAGACATCCTGCACTACCTTGCTAGAGGCGTCCACCCTCTGGGCGCAGACCTGAAGTTACCAGAGAGCTTCCGGAAGGAGGTGCAAGTCCCTGCTCTCAGTAACTGTCCAATCAGAGAGAAGGTAAACCAGAAGAACTTTTATTCTGCAGCTACACCCAGTGACTCTGAGCTGACTCCACAGAATCCACATGGCAATAATGAATCTAGCAGACACTTATCTAACCTCACACTTCTCAGTCTTCTGGGGTTAGAATCAACACTTAGCTCATCAAAAAAACACACACTGTCCAAAAAGAACCCGCTCTCAGTTTGAGAATGCTGGTGTTTTGTTGATCTTTTGTTTTTCTGCATTCCAATCAATCTGCTTGCGCTAAAACGTTGAGATGGACGCTGGAAAGCCAGAATGTTGTGATTTTTATGTTTGAGAGAGGATTCCTTCAAAATACTAAAAATCCTCTCTCTTGTGAAATACTGAGTGTGAACAAGGAGATGAAGAAGTGTCAGAAGTAAATCTCTTAACAATGATGACAGGTCTACCGTGGCCTAGCATGATGTATCCTCAGGGGGAACAACAGTAAAAATCAAAGAATTCTGGAGACTTTCCACCCAGATCAAGAAGATACTTTAAATATAATCCTCATTGGCAAGTAGTCTACTTCATTTTATGGAAAGCATCCTATTCTTCAAAAATGTTTTTAAAATAATCACTTTTTCTTTCGTCCTCTGGAAAACCCATTGCTATAAAACAAACATAAACGTTGAACAGTTTTCTATTCCCTTCTGATAGTGGTAGTTTAGGATTCTTAGGCAAAATGGGCTTCCCTGGTAGTTCAGTCAGTAAAGAATCTGCCGCAATACAGGAGACCTAGGTTCTATCCCTGGGTTGGGAAGATGCCCTGCAGAAGGAAATGGCTACCTGGTCCAGTATTCTTGCCTGGAGAATCCCACGGACAGAGGAGCCTGGCGGGCTACAGTCCATGGGGTCGAAAAGAGGCAGAAAGGACTAGTGACCAAGCACAGGCCTAAACAGTCTTGCCTGACTTGGAACCTGCTGGACAATTACCCAACCAGCCTCTTTGGCTGCGCGGACCATGGCTCTGTGTCCTCTCCCCAGGGGATAAACATTGCCCAATGAGGAAAATGTTGCCCCTCCCCTTTTACATAGCCACTGACACCCCATCCCCAGGCAGGTGTCACCAGGCCTGCCTCCAGGACTGTATGTTCCCTACTATCCTGGGCTTTCAAGCTCAGATGCCAATGAGGGCACTAGGTAATGGGTATTTTTGACAAAGGACATTGCAGGAGGTCTTTCCACATCACTTATGCGAGTTCTCTATTTAGGGTCATCACCAACCCCCATTTACTCAGATCAACAAGGAAAATAACTCATATGAGCAAATGTAAGATGTAGAGTGCTCACTCAGTTTCTTTATTTTTGAATAACAAAATGCCCCGAAAGGCATTCAATCGATACAAGTTTAAGATGTTCATAGAGGTTGCCTAGAACAGTTGTGGGTGTTTTTGCTTTTTACTATTTTATTTTTTTATTGGAGTATAATTGCTTTACAATGTTGTATTAGTTTCGCTGTACAGCAATATGAATCAGCTACAAGTATACATTTATCCCCTCCCTCTTGAGCCTCGCTCCCAACTTCCCTTCATCACACCATCTAGGTCATCACAGAGCACCAAGCTGAGCCCCCTGCTATATGGCAGCTTCCCACTAGCTGTCTGTGTTCCACATGGTCATGTATATACATCAAAGCTACTTTCTCAGTTCGTCCCTTTCCTTCCCCCGAATCCTGTGTCCACAGGTCCGAAGAACAGTTGTATTTTTTTAATCAAAGTAAGGTAGGAGTTTTTGTAGTTATTCTTGAAGGTGTGCCTCTAACTGCAAGTAACAGATAATGTAAGCATGTCTTTTAAAGCTCACTTTTTATAAACTTATTATGAAAATTTGTAATCAAAAGAGCATATAGTATGATGATATACTCTCTCTCCAGATTACTAATTACTCAGATTTTTTCCACATGTGCTTCACTGGTCCTTCTTCTTTGTGTGTGTGTGTGTGTGTCTTTTATCTTTTTCTCTTTGCTGAATTGTCTCAAGGAAAATCCCAAACCTCACGTCATTTCACGCTTTGGTATCTGAGTATGCATCGTTAAAATACATGAATATTATTTCCTAACCTAGGCACAACCCTGTTAAGATCTTTAACGGGTTAAGATCTTAACCCTTTTAAGATTTTTAAGCAGGACAAGAAGTTACTTTAGGGATATCATAAATAGCGTGTGGATATTAAGCTTGAGATAACATTTCCCGTGACTGCAAATACAAACTCAAAAATATGTGGGCAGAAGCAAGTTCTGGAAGATGGAGTGAGATCACTCAAAAGGGGAGCTCAAGTGACGACAAAGACAGGTGATGATGAAGAGTCTGGATAATGAGTTCAAAACAGCAAGATTCTAAATACGTATATTTACACCTATAATTTTAAATAGGCATGTAATGAAACCAATAAATTAAATTTTATAACTAGAATTTTGACTATTCCACTTGCATCATTAAAAGTGTACATGTTCAACCCAGCCAAGAAAAGAAAAACACACACGGGTGCACACACAGAAGACTTCTGTAACTTGCTTGTTGGGAAATGGGGTATTGCCTCATATTTGGAGTTGCATATATGGTGTCCTCAACTCATTGCCTGCCAGCCCTGCCAAGACTACTCCTCCTAAGGAAAGGATTCCTACTAGCCTCTATTAGACTCCAAGCACAGTGCCAAGCCCTGAATACATTGCCTGGAGAATCCCAGGGACGGGGGAGCCTGGTGGGCTGCCATCTATGGGGTCACACAGAGTCGGACACGACTGAATCGACTTAGCAGCAGTAGCAGCCCTCCAAGGGCATCCTGCCAGCCCCATGTTTTCACTGGGAAGAAAACTGAAGTTATTCTCCCAAGGAGAAAAAGATGGAACATAGGTGTAGGTCTGACATAGTTCTTTCTACACCGCTACCTCATAAATTCTTTCTTCTCTCCCTTTCTCTAAGAAACCACTTTAGATCTGAGTTGAACCATGTGGCAATATCAAGATTTCTATTATATACTCAGTGAAGGAAAACTGGGAGGCTGAGAGAAGGGTTCCCTGTCTGTGTGATTCACAGTATAGCCATCACTCCATTTTGTCATCACTGAAATTGTTTCCGAATATAATAGTTGGTGGATAAACAATAGATGACACCACCAAATGGGCTTGTGAATTCCGCTAAGACAACAAAACCAGTCACGGCATTTGCAGAAAGGCTTGGCTTGTGGGTGACCAGATGTTCACAAGTATTTATGATCGTCTCTCTGAGCTCTTCTTGCTTTTTGCCCATTTAATAAGACATCTTCCCAAACAGGGCAACCTTACCGGCACCACCCCTCAACTGTGGGGTGATCCCCAGCAAGTCATTTAACCTTTCTCCACTGAAGTTTATCATTAAAAGGCTATATTGGAAGACCATGGCTGAAACAGCCAAATAACATTAACCAATTAAGGTGAAAAGCACCATAGAAATGCTGTAGGGGCTAGGATTTAACTAGTCACATATGGTTTCATGTAAAGCACTCCAGTACATCAGCTAACAGTAAAAGCATGCGGGAGTGAAATAGACTGGCTGGAAATGAACTGCAAATTGATAAACATTTAGTTGCTAATGCCCTGTTTATTATTTTTACTAGGATAAAAATTAACTTGCCCGGCCTTGGCCAGAAAACAGATTGAACTCTACCATCTGGGTATTGGAAACGGCATTTCTTTAGCCTCGGGTTTCATCCAGGTTACCGCTGCCAGCTCCGATTTTATTTGTCAATAGGCCCTGACTGTCCAGACAACAGAAATGGGGGAGGCTTCTGGGAAGCACAGTCAACGGAGCCAAAAGGGTGACTCCCTGGGGAAGCTTAGGACGTAGGGCCGTCCCCCACCATCCTGGGCGTCTCGCATTTCCCAAGAAAGAGGTTGCCACATGGCCCAGGAAACTGCCTTCCTCCAGCGAGGCCAGCGCGGGCTGGGAGGCGGGGTCTAGGCGCAGAGAAGAGAGCACAGTTAGGAGCGAGCGCGGACGCGCGCCGGGGTCGGGGGGCGCTTGCAGGGGGACGGGCGCGCGGGGGGAGGCGNATAAACAATAGATGACACCACCAAATGGGCTTGTGAATTCCGCTAAGACAACAAAACCAGTCACGGCATTTGCAGAAAGGCTTGGCTTGTGGGTGACCAGATGTTCACAAGTATTTATGATCGTCTCTCTGAGCTCTTCTTGCTTTTTGCCCATTTAATAAGACATCTTCCCAAACAGGGCAACCTTACCGGCACCACCCCTCAACTGTGGGGTGATCCCCAGCAAGTCATTTAACCTTTCTCCACTGAAGTTTATCATTAAAAGGCTATATTGGAAGACCATGGCTGAAACAGCCAAATAACATTAACCAATTAAGGTGAAAAGCACCATAGAAATGCTGTAGGGGCTAGGATTTAACTAGTCACATATGGTTTCATGTAAAGCACTCCAGTACATCAGCTAACAGTAAAAGCATGCGGGAGTGAAATAGACTGGCTGGAAATGAACTGCAAATTGATAAACATTTAGTTGCTAATGCCCTGTTTATTATTTTTACTAGGATAAAAATTAACTTGCCCGGCCTTGGCCAGAAAACAGATTGAACTCTACCATCTGGGTATTGGAAACGGCATTTCTTTAGCCTCGGGTTTCATCCAGGTTACCGCTGCCAGCTCCGATTTTATTTGTCAATAGGCCCTGACTGTCCAGACAACAGAAATGGGGGAGGCTTCTGGGAAGCACAGTCAACGGAGCCAAAAGGGTGACTCCCTGGGGAAGCTTAGGACGTAGGGCCGTCCCCCACCATCCTGGGCGTCTCGCATTTCCCAAGAAAGAGGTTGCCACATGGCCCAGGAAACTGCCTTCCTCCAGCGAGGCCAGCGCGGGCTGGGAGGCGGGGTCTAGGCGCAGAGAAGAGAGCACAGTTAGGAGCGAGCGCGGACGCGCGCCGGGGTCGGGGGGCGCTTGCAGGGGGACGGGCGCGCGGGGGGAGGCGGGGGCGCGCGGGGGGAGGCGGGGCGGGGTCGGAGGATGCAGGCGGGGCGGGGGCGAGCCCGAGTCAGCTCCGCGGACGCCGGCCTGGCCACGTGACCGCGCCCGCTGCGGCCCCAGCTGCAGATGCCGTCCCCTCCCCCGGGCACTTTTCCATCAGCCTGTGAGCAGCTGGATCAATTTACTCGAGCTCCAGCGCCTCGCACCAGCACGGGCTGAATTATTACTCGTGGAAATCCCCTCTGTTCAGGAAATCAGGTAGCTTTCAAACTCCCAACAATGAATGGCCCTTTGGGTCCAGGGAGAATAGCAAAAAATATAAAACAAACAAACAAAAAAAGACTGTAGGCTACAGGTTTCCAAACAGGCTGTTTGGTTGCTAGTAAATTAAAGAGTGGGCGGATGAGGTACCAAGTAATGTTATGCTGGGGAGTGTGGTCTTCTTTGACGTCACCGAAATATTTCTCCACTGACCGCCCCCCGCCCCCCGCCGCCTTTCCCTTGCTTTTCCCTCCTCGGCCCGTTTGCACCCTGGTCTTTTTCCTCCCTCCTCCTTCCCTCTTGCTGTCACGGAGACAGATGACATAGGGAAGCTCTGGAAAATCGCTCAGAGTTGTGCAACGGAGCTCGCAGGCTCAGAAAATTCCCATATTTTCAAAAACAAAGGCCATGAGGTTGGAGGGGCGGCGGGGTGGGGAGGGGTATAGATCTGCAGCCACTGTCTCAGCCGGCGAAAAATCTTGCGACTCAGGCCAGGAGGGGAAAGGCTGCTAAAAAAAACCAGCAGCCGCCACCACTGGCTGTACGTTCCTCACATCCTCTCGCCTGATTAGCAGTTCTGTCTGAGGGAACATTCTTCCTGTGGCAAAGAACACATTCTTGCCTCCAGTCGGCTTGAAATAGAATCCTGGAGAGCATGCACCCGCCGCCCTGCTGCTGCATCCGGGGGAGGGGGAGGGGGAGGCAGGCCCGTCTGCTGTGCATTGATTTCTCCAGCACCCTCGCCCCCCGCACCTCTCCCCAACCCAGTTGTTTTTCCTATCCTCACGCAAGGGAGCAACAGCTGCCCCCATGTTAACACAGAACGAACTCGAATGAGCGTTCCACGCCTACATACGTAAGCATTTGTAGCCTGACCCTGCTATCTTTTTATTTCCCCTGTAAGTTGATTTTGGGGCCGTTGTTTCAACAAGGACGGCTGTGGTCACTCCACGGCAGGGTTCCGCCCACAGTCACATGATGAGTGTTGGTGGGGCCGGCAGATCTCTATGTGGCTAGTAATTGTCATGTAGCTCAGCGAGACTGCTTGGTTTCTACAACATTGTAAATCAACTATACTTCCATTTTAAAAACATAAAATGAAAAAAACGTAGATTCTGATGCAAAAAAAAAAAAACTACTTAGTTTCTAAAGTAACCTAAAGTATTCTTTACCCAGGCAGCTCTTGAAAAGCAGACATCTGTGTGCAGATGTCACATTAGGGAGTATGGTTCCAGGCAGGGTAGGCTAAGGAGCAGCCCAGGGTACACGTGGGCCTGGTTTTTTCCATTAGTCTCCGGTGACCCCTCCTCCCTCATCCTTTCTCTGATCTAGAAGGCAAGAGCCTCAGAGGACCTTGGAACAGGGAGCGCTTTCTAAATCAGAGCCTCCAGATGCTCTTTGCAGGCACTGAGTTCCCCTGAAAAGTCTACTGGCATTGAAAAAACACACTCACACAAAAATGGAGGTCACGTGCATCTATTCAGAAATTAGACGTGGAACCAGAAAAACTAAAGAATTCATCGTATGTATTTGCAGAGGGTGGGGTGGTTCGAGGGAGTGTCATAAGTGGGTTGGGTGACACCTCTTCAGCAAGGGCACGGACCACAATCTCTTTAGCATAAATGTTGGGAGGACCAATGAATGAGCAAGGGGATGGACATAAGAAATGAACCTGGAACACAAAGGAAGCACAAAGGAGCCCAGAGTTCCTGGGAGGTAAGGCGGATGGGCTGGGGCATGTCTGCCAGAAAGAACCATTCTGTTTGAAGGAGAACAGACTTCTCAAGTGTAAAACGCACGGATTTCTCTGCCCTCCAGTGGTTAAGACTCCACCCTTCCAATGCAGTGGGCACAGGTTCGATCCCTGGTCAGGGAACTAAATCCCACATGCCACACAGCATGGCCAAAAAAATTTGAAAATAAAGTGTTTTTTTTAAGTGTAAACACAAAATGGAGTCTGACATAATGACAAGTGACAGTAACATTAGACGACTGGTACTCATCACATCCTACGTACCAGATGTTGCAAGTGTCTTACCTGGCACCACCGGCTTAATCTTTGTGGCACCCTCCAGAGGTGGAAACCAGCTGGAGGATCTGTCAGCTCTTTGGGGCACCAAGGAAGAGATTCCTGGACCTGAAAGATTTAAAAGGACTGGAAGCAGATCCAGTCAATACAGAGCAACCCATGTGTATATTTATTTATTTTTAAGTTTTTATTTTTACTTTATTTTACTTTACAGTACTGTATTGGTTTTGGCATACATTGACATGAATCCATCATGGATGTACGTGAACTCCCAAACATGAACCCCCTCTCCCACCTACCACCCCACATCATCCCTCCAGATCATCCCCATACACCAGCCCCAAGCATCCTGCATCCTGCATCGAACATAGACTGGTGATTCGTTTCTTACATAATAGTATACATATTTCAATGCTCTTCTCCTAAATCATCCCACCCTCTCCCTCTCCCTCCCCATGTGTATCTTTAAAGTCTATCCAACCTTGCCTCCACTGTAGTTTCTACCTCCACCAGCCATCGCTGAGCAAGGATCCCTGCTCCCCTGCTGATTCACGGAGCAGAGACCCCTCAGAAAGGAATGAGATCTGATCTCCAGGCAGCCAAACCCAGCCTCCCTGCCTCCACTCTACTGCTCCTTCCTTCTCTCAGAAATGCCAGACCTTCCACAGATGCACCTGAGACTCACTGATGCTTCCTCTGGGAACACCCCTTCAACAAGGCTCTGACCTTGCTGGGTGACTTCTGGGCCCTGATGGAAGCACCCTCCCACCTCCTGGGACTTTTAGGGACCCAGGTAAGTAGAAGTGATGGCAAGAGCCCTCTCCTCAGGGGCCCTGGGAGACCTTTCACCTTTGAGAGAGGAACAAAAAAGATAGGTTTCATCCAGTTGAAGTGATCATGCCTAGAAGTTCTTGTTTATGACTTAGAAACAGGCTCTCCATTCAAGTCGTTGCAATTATCCTTTACCTCACATTTCCGCTCAGAAAACACACCTTCTTCATTTGGGGCCACTTCGGGGGAAGTCTCCTTTATTCATGGTCTGTACATTGCCCTACTGATCGCTTCTCTTTTCTTCCAAACATGCCGTATTGTCCTGGTACCAGAGAGACAGCCCTGCGTACGTGTGTGCTCAGCCGCTTCAGTCGTGTCCGACTCTTGGTGACCTCGTGGACTGTAGCCTGCCAGGCTTCTCTGTCCATGGGATTCTCCAGGCAAGAATACTGAAGTGGGTTGCCATTCCCTCCTCCAAAAAGCAGCCATGAGAGGGCATAATTTTAAATCTCATCATTTCAGGTAAAATGTTTCCCTGAGGGAGGGGGGCTGGAGGAGGAACTGAAGCCATCTGTTTCCTTCTGGTCACGCAGACAAGCAAGGTGACTGTCACTCTGAGTTTCCATCTCCTCCAGCATCCTAGAACCCGCCACCACCCACCCCCAGCCAAAGGCTAGGATGCCTGTCACCCACCCATTGACATTCCATTAAAAATGAGGACTAACAACAGGTTCCAGAACACTGCGTCCTAACTCAGCAAGTGTGGGATCTACCTGAACAAAAGGACAGAACGCCCAGCCACTGTGAGGTGGCTAAGCGAGGGCTTTGCAAAGCTGTTTGGCTAACAGCACACAGACCGACCTGTGCTCATGTAATGGGGCAAAGATGAAGCAGGTGCCCAGTGTCCTCCTGACACAGCAAGTTGCCAGCCTCTGCTAAATACACACACCCACACACATAAACACACACTCATGACCTCCAGTGTCCCTGAAAAGATGGCCCATTCGCGATCAGTGCAGGCTCCCCACAGCCAGACATGCGTGCATGCACGCTACATTGTTTTAGTCGTAACCGACTCTCTGCAGTCCTATGGACCGTAACCTGACAGGCTCCTCTCTATGGATTCTCCAGGCAAGAATACTGGAGTGGGTTGCTGTGCCCTCTACCAGGGGATCTTCCCGACCCAGGGATTGAACCTGTGTCTCTTATGTCTCCTGTATTAGCAGGTGGGCTCTTTACCCCTAGCTCCACCTAGGAAGCCCCACAGCCAGAGATGCCTGGCTCCAATTCCAGCAAGCTGTACTCACTCCTGAGCCTCAAGCTCCTCTTCTGTAAAGTGAAGCTAGTAATACCTCCTTGAGGGGCTAAGCCAATGCATATAAAACTTTAGACGCAGAGTAAGCACTTCATAACTTGAATCCAGAACAATCCCAAATTGTCGGCAGCAGCAGTTTTCACATTGGCTTTGTGCTAGAGACAATAACATAGCCACTGTGGACAAAGCAGTTTTTATGAACCAGGTGTGTTCCACGCATTATCTCATCTCGACTCACACTAGGCCTGCCGGTTGGGTAGGTGTTAGGATCATCATTTTACAGATAAGGATTCTGAGGCTCAGAGAAGTTAAGACACTTGCCCAAAGTCACACAGTCAGCGGTAAAGAAATATCTAACATTGAGGTAATCGGTGCTTCAGTGCCAGCCCCAAAGCATGCTCCCTTCACAGGGCTGTGCTGCCTCCTGATGCGGTTAGCACAGGCTGAGCTCTGCTCTCTTTACAAGACAACACAGAGTAAGTGCCAAGTGATTATGCAGAGGGCTGCAGCCTTGCACGTGTGTGTGTGTGCATGTGTGCGTGCACGTGCCCTTGGCCAAGGGCCACACTTTTAGCCCGCATACTGGTCTGCCAAAAGCCCATGTTCAAATCCCACCTATTGAAAAGCTCATCTCCGCTTTGGCAGGACAGGCCCTGAAAAAAATGTAGGAAATAAACAAGGGCCATTCAAAAGAACTGAACTGCAATTCAAATGAGAAATTCCTTCACAGGAATAAACCTTCAGAAACCAAACAACCCTCAGAAAACGTCGGTAATGATCCATTAATTTTAAGTTATTAGAAAGGGAGAGCAAGAGGTAAACCCAGTTTCTGCGTGGGCATCCTCACCCCTTCTCTGGGGGCAGTGCTCACAAGCCTGAAAGGGTTGGCTTGAATAGAGAGGTCACCCCCTGGGGAGCCAGTGGGTGAAATACACTGGAAATGTGCCTGAGGGACAAGCACTGTTTAACACACAGGCTCAGAATGAGGAAATCACCCCTCTGGGGACTTCCCTCCTGGTCCAGTGATTGAGATGCTGAGCTTCCAGTACAGGGGGCACGGGTTCGATCCCTGGTGAGGGAACTAAGATCCCACATGCCTCGAGTTGAGCCAAAATGCTTTCTAAAATAAATGAATTTTATTTTTTTAAGCATTCTTCTGCTCTTTATCCCTCCATACCTGCTTCAGTTTCTCAAATATAGAGACTCCTGAGCTTTCCCTTCTTGGCAATGCCACACTTGTTAAGAAACCAGTATCCTGGAAACCAAAGTGGCCTTGGATGTTGTTCTCTGCTGTGGCAGACCAAACTTTCCTCGCTGAATCAGACCCCATAATATATCAACTCTGAGTCACACTTGAACAGAGGAGCCACTATTAGGAAGAGAGAGAGTGCAGTGATATTTATCAGTGACTAAATCGGAGCAAATAACGAGTGTTGCCTAATCACGGGGCATATTCATATACATTACCTTCCTACGAAGCAAGGTCATTGCTTCGTAGCTCTCAGGATGGTTTCTAACTGTCAATATTTACAGAACCAGGCACTTAACAACACACGCCAGGAGACCTGGCTGTCTCCAAGGATGAGTCATGCCAAATGAAGTCTTCTATCTCAGGGTCACTGCTCCATCCTCACTGACTAGTCATGGGATTATTGAAAAGTACATGTAGGATTGCGGGCCCTGTTCAGTTCTCTGGAAGAACCAACATTTATGAAATTGAAGGCTGGGAGGAGAGGATGTGAGTTTAAAAGCATATTCTGTGCTCAGTCGCTCAGTCATATCTGACTCATTGAGACCCCATAGACTGTAGCCCGCCAGGCTCCTCTGTCCATGGGATTCTCCAGGCCAGAATACTGGAGTGGGTTGCCATGGCCTCCTCCAGGGGATCTTCCCAACCTAGAGATCAAACCTGCATTTCCTGCTTTGTAGGCAGATTCTTTACCGCTGAGCCACTGGGGATGCCCTAAAAACGTAAAGGGCTGTCTTTTTTTTTTTTAATCTGCTAACTAATAAATATAGCTCTGGGTCTAGGGGGAAGTGGCAGAGAAATGGCACCAAGACCCGAGTCAGCCTCTGCTTGCAGCAAGATATATGATAAATAGGCTGAGTGGTGTCAAAGCCATGGCTGGAAAAGTCACCTGCATCATGCAAGACACACACCAAGGAAGGTGGTGCCACTTGGCTTAGAGGGAGACTGGCCACAGGCTTGGCTATTTGGGGGTCTGTTAAGGTTATTTATGTGTTCATCTCGGTCGCTGTGTGCAGGCTTTCTCTAGTTGCGATGAGCAAGGGCTACTCTTGGATTTGGTGTGCAGGCTTCTCTTTGCGGTAGCTTCTCCTGTTGCAGACCACAGACTCCAGAGCACCAGCTCAGTACTTGTGGTGCACAGGCTTAGTTGCCCTGCAGCCTGTGGGATCCTTCCAGACCAGGGATCAAACCCGGGTCCCCTGCATCTTAACCACTGGACCACCAAGCCCCAGCTTGGATATGTGAATAAGCAAAGTAGACCTGTGTGCACAGCCAGTCCAGATAGAAACCCTTGGCTCCATTCAAGCAATGGAAGATCGTTTCTTTGGGTTTTGAAAGCTTAGTTGTTCATGAATCACTCATTTAAAATGCTAGGAACCTCTGGGACTTCCCTGGTGGTCCAGTGGTTAAGACTTTGCCTTCCAATGCAGAGGGTGAGGGTTCAGTTTCCTGGTCAGGGAGCTAAGATCTTATATACCTTCTCAGCCAAAAAAAAAAAAAAAATCAAAACATAAAAGAGAGACAATATTGTAACAATAATAAAGACTTTAAAAGAGACATCAAAGAAATCTAAGATATGGATAACCTCTGGAGTTGCCTCTTGATAAAACCTAAGGTGAGGATCTCCTTGGTGAGAATCAGGAAGCAAGAAACAGAGGGCAAGGATGGCGGGCCAGCCAAGCAAGGAGGGTACTGCAGGAGGAAGTGGGCTGGGGAGAGCCCCGCACATGCAGGACATGACTATTCTGGAAGATCTTCATTTGTCTGTATGCAGAAAAGAAAAGCAGCTTCAACCTAAATGCCCATCGCAGAGGAATGGATAAAAGATGTGGTACATGTATACAGTGGAATATTACCCAGCCATAAAAAGAATGAAATAATGCCATTTGCAGCAACGTGGATGGACCTAAAGAGTGTCATACTAAGTCAGACAGAGAGGGAGAAATATTGTATGGAATCCCTTATTTGTGGAAATGATACAAATGGACTTAAAAAACAGAAAGAGACCCACAGACTTAGAAAACACACTTATGGTTGCCGGCAGGGAAGGGATAGGTAGGGAGTTGGGGAAGGTCATATACACACTGCTGTATTCAAAATGAATAACCAACAAGGACCTACTGTATAGCACATGGAACTCTGCTCCATGTTATGTGCCAGCCTGGATGGGAAGGGGCTTGGGGGAGAATGGATACATGTATATGTACGGCTGAGTCCCTTTGCTGTTCACCTGAGACTGCCACGACATTGCTAATCAGCTATGCCCCAATACGAAATAACGAGTTTAAAAGTTTAAAAAAAAAAAAAA
>SJYX01021691.1:31176-51531 GCA_006410675.1 Oreotragus oreotragus
TTTTTTTTTTTTAATCTGCTAACTAATAAATATAGCTCTGGGTCTAGGGGGAAGTGGCAGAGAAATGGCACCAAGACCCGAGTCAGCCTCTGCTTGCAGCAAGATATATGATAAATAGGCTGAGTGGTGTCAAAGCCATGGCTGGAAAAGTCACCTGCATCATGCAAGACACACACCAAGGAAGGTGGTGCCACTTGGCTTAGAGGGAGACTGGCCACAGGCTTGGCTATTTGGGGGTCTGTTAAGGTTATTTATGTGTTCATCTCGGTCGCTGTGTGCAGGCTTTCTCTAGTTGCGATGAGCAAGGGCTACTCTTGGATTTGGTGTGCAGGCTTCTCTTTGCGGTAGCTTCTCCTGTTGCAGACCACAGACTCCAGAGCACCAGCTCAGTACTTGTGGTGCACAGGCTTAGTTGCCCTGCAGCCTGTGGGATCCTTCCAGACCAGGGATCAAACCCGGGTCCCCTGCATCTTAACCACTGGACCACCAAGCCCCAGCTTGGATATGTGAATAAGCAAAGTAGACCTGTGTGCACAGCCAGTCCAGATAGAAACCCTTGGCTCCATTCAAGCAATGGAAGATCGTTTCTTTGGGTTTTGAAAGCTTAGTTGTTCATGAATCACTCATTTAAAATGCTAGGAACCTCTGGGACTTCCCTGGTGGTCCAGTGGTTAAGACTTTGCCTTCCAATGCAGAGGGTGAGGGTTCAGTTTCCTGGTCAGGGAGCTAAGATCTTATATACCTTCTCAGCCAAAAAAAAAAAAAAAATCAAAACATAAAAGAGAGACAATATTGTAACAATAATAAAGACTTTAAAAGAGACATCAAAGAAATCTAAGATATGGATAACCTCTGGAGTTGCCTCTTGATAAAACCTAAGGTGAGGATCTCCTTGGTGAGAATCAGGAAGCAAGAAACAGAGGGCAAGGATGGCGGGCCAGCCAAGCAAGGAGGGTACTGCAGGAGGAAGTGGGCTGGGGAGAGCCCCGCACATGCAGGACATGACTATTCTGGAAGATCTTCATTTGTCTGTATGCAGAAAAGAAAAGCAGCTTCAACCTAAATGCCCATCGCAGAGGAATGGATAAAAGATGTGGTACATGTATACAGTGGAATATTACCCAGCCATAAAAAGAATGAAATAATGCCATTTGCAGCAACGTGGATGGACCTAAAGAGTGTCATACTAAGTCAGACAGAGAGGGAGAAATATTGTATGGAATCCCTTATTTGTGGAAATGATACAAATGGACTTAAAAAACAGAAAGAGACCCACAGACTTAGAAAACACACTTATGGTTGCCGGCAGGGAAGGGATAGGTAGGGAGTTGGGGAAGGTCATATACACACTGCTGTATTCAAAATGAATAACCAACAAGGACCTACTGTATAGCACATGGAACTCTGCTCAATGTTATGTGCCAGCCTGGATGGGAAGGGGCTTGGGGGAGAATGGATACATGTATATGTACGGCTGAGTCCCTTTGCTGTTCACCTGAGACTGCCACGACATTGCTAATCAGCTATGCCCCAATACGAAATAACGAGTTTAAAAGTTTAAAAAAAAAAAAAAAGAAAGGAAGCTTCTTTCACATCAACGTTAAATGAAGAAATTGGCACCACGCTTCAGAAACGCCACGATCAGTACAAGTGACCGTGTTGCAAACTTCACCCCCAACATGCACAAAGAAGCTGATTGCAGCCACAGGGGCTGTAACATCTCTGCCAAAGTCCACTGGGGACCCAGCGCTACGCAACATGGGACAGGTTGGTCAACAGTGAGCTCCTGGAATTCCAGTTCCCTTTAAAATCGATGAGCTAAGCTAGGATTGCAAAAGAGACCCATGAGGGCACAGGATTATTACTGAGCTGTGTGGTGCAAAGTGTCTTTGACTGAAAAGTGGTGGACACCGTGGAAGAACCAGAAGTATCAAGACTTATATCTCAGGCACATTTGCAAATGGACTTAGTTTCTTAATAGGCTAGGTCTGAAGGCTCAGAGAAGTTGCCAGAGATCACAAGATTATTGCATGATGACAAGAGCTCCTGATTCCTAGAGACAAGGAGGTCACAGCCCCACGACCACTGGCCAGGGCCATAAACCAAAGGACATTTCTCCTGTAGCAGTTGTGTGGAGACACAACACTGGCATCATATTTAGTCAAAAAGCGCAACAAGGGATGTACTTCATGATCCTGAGAAAGGTTTGATTGTGGCCCTTTCCAGCCACCGTGTATCATAAAACTGGGGCTGGCAAGCACCCTGGGGAAGGCCCTGCCAGCTGAACGCTCACAGTGTGTCCACAACAGCTGTGAACCCTTTCCCGGGCCTTCCTCAGGTGCACGCACACATTCAGGCTGGCCATGCCCATGTACATACATGCACCAAGTAAAGATGGTGGAGAGAGAGGTAGCCAGGAAAACAAAAATGCACTTCTGCAAATACACACGGAAAATACTTTTTGGATGAGTGCTTAAAGGGAGTTAACCCACCAAAGATGACTTATTTACCTGCTTTATCCTTTGTGGCTTGGAATAAGGATATGATGGCTAGAGCTAAAGCAGCCATTTTGGGCCATGAGGTGTTCTTTGCAATGGATGCCAAATTCTAAGAACAGAAAGAAAGGAACATGGAATACTGATGAATGTAGAACCACTAAAGCAGTCCTAGGCTATCTACTGCTAGACTTCTTTGCTATGAGACTGAAGTAAACTTCTTTATTCTGTAAAAAACAAAGAGACAAAAGTGCTTCTGATTCTATATGCATTCTACTGCAGAGCTTCTGTAGGATGCCAGTCCTTTTGCTGGGGAACCCTCTGTTTCATTTGCCCCTGTGTTTCCTCTCTCTGTTGGAAGTAGAGGGAAGGAGAGGCAGAGTAGAGAGGGGTTTGGGAGGAGAAAATGTATAGAGAGGATGGGCCCCTAGCTGTTCCTCTTGCCCTGTATCTATTTCTCTGCTTTGTCGCCAGACCTCCTAGAGCACCTTGCATGTGGTCCTGTGCTTGGTGAATGTGTTGAAAGCTTGTACCAGTTTGCTGGAACTGCCAGAACAAAGAACCACAGCCTGGTAGCTTAAACAGAAAACATGTATGTCCTCCCAGGGCTGGATGCTGGAAGTCCACGATCGAGGAGTCAGCAAGGTTGGTTCCTTCTGGAGGCCATGAAGGAAGGGTCTGTGCCAGGCCTCTCTCCTGGGCTTGTAGACGGCTGTATTCTGTGTCTTCACACTGTCTTTCCACTGTGTGTGTCTGGGTCTAAATCTCTTCTTTTAAAAAAAATTTTATTTAATTTTGGCTGTGTCAGGTCTTAGTTTCAATGCATGGGCTCTTTGGGGTCCGCCCTAGTTGGGGCACATGGGCTTAGCTGTCCTGCGGCATGTGGGATCTTACTTTCCCGATCAGGAACCGAACCTGCACCCCCTGCAGTAGAAGGCAGAGTCTTAACCACTAGGCCACCAGGTTATTGTGGTTGTTCAGTCACTCAGTCATGTCCAGCTCTTTGCAATCCCATGGACTGCAGCACACCAGGCTTCCTTGTCCTTCAGTGTCTCCCGGAGTTTGCTCACACTCATGTCTGTTGAGTCAGTGATGCCATCCAGCCACCAGGGGAGTCCCTTAATCTCTTCTTTGTATACAGACACCAACCAGATTGAATCAGAGCCTCATTTTTAACTGACAGTGGCCTCATTTTAACTTACTCCCCTCTTTTAAAGATCCTGCATCCAAATACAGCCACATTCTGAGATCCCCAAAGTTAGAATTTCCAAAAAAGTGAGGCCAGGAAGGAAGTTAGCAAACACACAGAGCCGCTACCATGGGCTTGGAGCCATGCCAGACAGCAGAGACCAAAGATAAGAAGATACAGTCTCATTGTGGCTGAATGACTAAACGACAGTCCTAGTAAGTGAGTCAGTGGATGGATCAATGATGAATGAACGGGATGAACAAACATCAAAACTGCTGTTGGAGCCCAGAGAGCTGATTAGACATAACCATACTGAATCCAGAAGCAGAGCTGAGTCCAGAGCCAGCAGCCCACTCCCACCTCCATCTACAAAGGGGTCTCAGAGATCATTAGAGAAGCAAAGTGGCAAAGGGGCTTCTATTCCCTGTCCAGGGGAGTCTTACCAGCTCGTGGCTAAAACTAAATAGGATCAGTGTGCTCAGAGATGCTTGCAGATGAAAACCAGACTTTTGTTCATGCTTAGCCTACTACTCCGGGGGAGACCTGGGGAGACAGTCCTGCTATTATTCCAGTGGCCCCAGGGCCACAAATCAGATGCGAAGCCACCAGGAGCAGCATCTCAGGTTAGCCAGGGCAGGAAGGAGGACCCCCTGCCCACCAGCTGCCATGCAGTGACAGGTGGGGTACCATCCCTGGGATGTCGACACCCGTGAAATGAGTGAAAGTCTCCACACCCTCAACTCCATCCCCTGCAAATGCTCTCTGAGCCTCGAACTGACACCAGGAGCCAGGAAGTCAATGAAGAGGAACAGAAAGGCAAGATTCCTGCCCCAGTCATTATTAACACGTGTTTCTCCTGACTGCAAGCACACTAGCCACGTCACGCAGTTATTATTATCTGCCCTGTGGCTGTTTACTTAATCACTCTTCAAAGAGATTTCTAAACAGGTCTTTTTGTGGCCTTGTAGAGGTCAGAGTTCCCAGGACCATCAGTCAGAGCCTGCAGGGGGCAGGCCGGCTGTCCGTCATCCGATCGAGGCTGCTGCAAGCACAGTCTGAAACGGTTCCTGTGGCCTATGTCTGTCAGGCTCCCCGTGAACCCTGGTCATCAGTCAGTTCCTGAATTACAGCATACAGACACACACCCCAGCGGTCCTTCCCACTCGGATGATTCCCTTTTATTGTGTTCTAGTACATTCTCCCTCTGGCCCCAATGGGATCGTCTCCGAGTGGCCTGTCCTTCAATTTTTACTACCGAATCTGTGGCTCAGAAGCCTTGGGTTGGTATTTCCTCTGCCCTCGGAGGGATTTTTATGGGGTTTTTATTTGGTTTCATTTTTGCCATGCTTCTCAGAACATTTCCTTTGTTCTTCTCACTGAGCTCTGAGCCTCCAAGGCCGTCCCCTCAGAAGATCACACACAGCTGTGGCCTCAAACATGTATCCCCCACAAAAAAAGATGGTTGAGGAAACCCCCATCTTTTATGGATTTTCAAGCAGTAAGATGATGGTTTCTGAGGGTTCAAAAGGCACCTCCTCCCCTTGGCCAGGCCACTCACTGCAGCCCCCACAAGCAGAGGTGAGGCAGCCCAGGACCCCAGCCTACAGTGCCCAGGGTTAGTGGATCTACTGTTTGTCTACCTAGGATGGGCGTCCCCTTCTTTGAAAAATACTGCCACCCCTGAACTGATCATAGCAACCAAATGTGGGCAGCCTCCTGCTCAGAGATCCTCCCCCGACCACAGAGATGGAACCGGGAACTATCATCTGACCCCCGCAAAGGCCATCAGGTGGAACTTTTGAACTCTCGGGCCCCTCTCTAGCAGTGAAGCTGGGAGGTGTGATAAGCAGAAGCTGCTGTCCTGTACATTCCCTGCCATGTAGAGAAAGCTTATCAAAGAGATTGAAATCAATATACCAAGAGTAAGTGATAAGAGCGCCTGGTAGGGTCAGGTCCCACCCATTTCAGGCACCCTTAGAGTCCCTTTTTGAAGCCCTGAGTGATCTGGGTCACATTTCTCTTTCGTGTGGCTAATCAGCCTTGGAATTTCTTTGGAAGGAATGATGCTAAAGCTGAAACTCCAGTACTTTGGCCACCTCATGCGAAGAGTTGACTCACTGGAAAAGACTCTGATGCTGGGAGGGATTGGGGGCAGGAGGAGAAGGGGATGACAGAGGATGAGATGGCTGGATGGCATCACTGACTCGATGGACGTGAGTCTGAGTGAACTCCGGGAGTTGGTGATGGACAGGGAGACCTGGCGTGCTGCAATTCATGGGGTCGCAAATAGTTGGACACAACTGAGTGACTGAACTGAACTGAACTGAATAATAGCTTCCCCATGAAACTCACCAGGGAGTGGACTCTGGCCATCCTGCCCAAGCAAGAACAGCTGTCCTCAGCTTTGGCCATGGGAACAGGAGGGAAAGGAGAGGAGAAGGGACCATCATCCAAGGTTGTTTAGGACACTGAAATACAGAACCCCTGTTGCAACTCTTGAGAGGATTTCCACGTCTTTATCAAGTCAGTACTTTCAGGATTGGACACTCTCAGGCAGAGGTCTTTATCTGGATAAAGTGTTTCTTAGAACGAGATTCAGTGATGGTGGTGATGGTGTGTAAGCAGCACACAGAGGATGGAGGTGATTATGACTCTGCTCATGGAAAGGGAGCAGCAGGGCCCCTGTGTACCACTGATGGACAGATGGACTCCATGAAAGCTAGTTCAGCACGTCTGACACCTGCCAAAGCTGAGCCCCTCAGAGCCCAGGTGTTCTTCCAAATATGACCCCCAAATCAAGGAAGGCCCCTAGATGGCCACAGACCTAGAGAGGCTTCAGCTCCCCAGCTCACTGGTCTCTCTCAGCTGGAAGCACAGGCAAGCCTCAAGTCAGAAGGGCTTACCCAATGAGGAGGGAGGCAGAGAGTTCAGCCTAATCCCCTTACCCATCCCAAAGGGTCGGAGGAAAGCCAGCAACCACAGGGGTCAGCGTCTCCATTCTGACTCGAAAGATTCTAGCTAAAGCAGCCCAGGGCCCCTGGCACCACCCTAAAAAACGGATCCAATCTTGAGTCAGAGAGGAAGCCGACAGTCACTGAATCACCCGTCCACTTCCTTCTACCCACAGCCGCTGGGCCAAGACCAGCAGCCGCTTCCAAGGGGCAGCTCAGCGACCAGTGCTCGGAAAAGTTGAGGCTCTGCAGAAGGGCTAGCAGGGCCGAACCACCAAGACCCACTTCCCCGAGGTGCCCCACCCCCTGCATTTTCCAAAGGAAAGCTTCACGTCTTGTGACAGCCCCGTTCCTGTCCTGTGCTGCCCTTGGCTGGGTTATTTTTCACTTCCCTGTTCAGAACACAGCCACACTTTCCAAATGCCATGAATCATCACCACGAAGCAACGGCCATTCAGCCAGGCAGGAAACCGCGGGGGAGCAGACCTGGAAAGAACAGCGATCCTGCAGCTGACTCTGGCGCGCCTGAGCATCCTGAGGCCGCCATGAAGACCAGGGGACGGAGCTGCCACTCTGGGGACTCTTCTCCTCCGCTGTCTGCCATGGCTGTCCTCCACTCTCTGATCCACCCTTGCCCTGAGTTCCAGGCAGCATTTCTGACTTTGTTCTTACGGCTTTCTTGCTTGTGTTGGCTAACGTGAAGCTGTCATCTTCCAGGGCTGGGAGGGAGAGAAATGGGCAGATCCATTCAAGACCCAGGGAGCTGGGACTTCCCTGGTGGTCCAGCAGTTAAGAATCCACCTCCCAGTGCAGGGGGCCCGGACTCGATCCCTGGTCTAGAAACTAGGATCCCAATGCTGCAGGGCAACTGAGCCTGCGCGCTGCAACTGACAAAATCCTTGTGCTCAAAGTGCCTGAGCAGCCAAACAAGTGGGGGAAGCTGAAATAGGGATGCAGTATAGAGTGGAGTCACTAACAGCACACGGGAGTCGGCTCTGCACACGGGAGTCCGCTCTCTGCCTGCAAGCAGTCTTGCAAGCATGTCACAAAGGTCATCCCTGTCATCCAAGCCTCTTGTTGACCGAAACCGTGTGGCCTTCCAGATGCCATTCAGTAAGCACCCGAAAGTAGTCACCAGTGATCCTATGAATAAATCAATCAATGAAAGAGTATCGTCCTCAAACAGCTTCAAACTGTCCTGTGCTAGGCAACTGGCTCCTCCGAATAGTAACTCTGCTTTCGTGCCAGTGTTGGGTTCTTGTGTAATAAGGAGAACCTAATTTGAAGTCATTATTTTTGCCTCTATTCAATCATAGACAATGCTACTTGAAAGTAAAGCCATCCTAGGACTTCCCTGGAGATCCTAGTGGTTACAATTCTGAGCTTCCACTGCAGGGAGTACAGGTTCAGTTCCTGGTCAGGGAACTAAGATCCTTCGTGCCGAGAGGCACGGCTAAAAAAAACGTAAAACAACCTACGAAACGCGAATCAATATGACAATATTGTGTCAGTTTTAACCTATCAGATTGACTAAAACCTTAAATATTAACAGTGGCCAGAGAGTGAGAAACGAGCACTGCCCTATACTGTTGGTAGATGCGGAGTGTTACACGTTTTTCTGGAGGCAGTTTGACCCTGTGTATTACCACTATTAATGAGTAACACTGACTCCTTCATTTCAAGACTAAACATTTAGCCTCAGCTGAACCATCAGGAAAATGCGCAAAAATGTAAGTACAAAGAAAGTCACATGACTGTGTGGTAAATAAATACAAAACAAAACAAAAAAAAACCAGGAAACAACCTAGATGTGATTGAGCCAGTGAATTATACCCCACTTAATAAACTATTAATGCTATGTAATCGTTGGGACTTCCCAATGAGAGACTAAAACTAAGATGCTAAGATTCCATGCTCCCAAAGCAGGGAGCCTGGATTCAGTCCCTGGTCGGGGAACTAGATCCCACATGCCACAACTGAAAGAGGCTGTGTGCCGCAACTAAGACCCAGCAAAGCTAAATGAATAAATATTTATTGTAAAAACATAAATAATTAAAAGTACTGTGCAACTTTGGTGTTGGAAGTGTACATGCAAAGCCATAGAGCAATATTCACATGGATCATCAGTCTTGTCCGACTCTGTGTGACCCTATGGACTCCCCAGCCTCCTCTGTCATAGGATAGGCAAGAGTACCAGAGTGGGTTGCCATGCCCTCCTCCAGGGGATCTTCCTGACCCAGGGATTGAACTCAGGTCTATACCTGGGTTTCTTAAGTTTACCTGCATTGGCAGGCAGGTTCTTTGCCACTAGCACCACCTGAGAAGTCCCTAATAATAATAATATTTGCCTGGATGATTTTGATAGAAGGAAGAGACAGAATATGTGCAGCCCATCTATGGACTTGCTGATGGCGTGTAGGCCTAAAAGAGACACCGGAAAGGTTTATCAAGTTGTTAGCACTGTTCATCTCTGTGGAGGTGGATTTCAAGGTGATTTTTACCTTTTCCATATTTTCTGTACTTCTTAAAATTGGTGATAAGAAACACAAAGCATTTTTATGATCAGAGAAAATTATGTATCTGTTTTCATTTTAAAACTAAAAGTAAGACAAAAGTAAGTAAGCCCAAAAGTAAGCCTGTGTCCCTGACAGGCTGTATCTGGCCAAGATAAATTGTGTGTCCTCTTTCTGGCAGAAGGTGGACTATGAACCATTCTGCCAGGAGGCTTTGGGCTCTGAACTGTTTCTCTTGAGTTCTGAAGAGTTGAACTGGGTCCCCCATGTTACTTTTTTTTTTTTTGGTCATGCCATGCAGTGTGAGGGATCTGAGTTCCCCACCAGGGATCGAACCTGTACCCTCTGCAGTGGAAGCACAGAGTCCCAACTACTGACCACCAGAGAAGTCCCACATCTAGGTATTTTTAACCAAGAGATCATGTATTAATATTTTTCTAAAATGGGGTTATAGAACTTTCATATATTTCCAAAGGGACCCATTGCAGATCAAAAATTAAGAGCCAGTGAATGAGGGGGAGAGGGTGGATGGAAGAACCAGTGAATGAGAACATGGGTTGTAAACTAGCTTTACAGAAAGTAAATATTTTGACTCTGCAGACTGTATGATCTCTGTCCCAGCTACTCAACTCTGCCCTTGTACTATGAACCAATCACAGATCATCTACCAACAAATAGGTGAAGCTGAGTTCCAATAAAACTTTATTGACAAAATCAGGCTGTGGGACAGATTTGGCCCAGGCAGTAGGGTGCCAACACCATGCCTACCCATCCCCCACTCTCACTCCGCCACGCTTACAACAGAAGCCAAGTAATCAATGACCTTTTCTTTATTTTAGATTCTGCTTCTGGTCAGGAACCAGACAATTCCTGCAGTGGGATCCAGCTCTTCAACAGAGACCACCAAGGAAGTTGGGAAACACATAAAAGGAATTTGCTTCACTTCTTCATTAAACAACAAGTCCTTTGAATTCTTAATTGGAAACTTTCACACATGAATTGAGGTAGTTGCAACTCATTTCCTGCAGTCCTGCTCCCCTCCTTCATTTGGAGCAAAATAATTGTTGAATTGTGGGGCGTGACCTTTGACCTCTGATGGCTGCCTGCAATCTCCTTTCCTGGCTTATTTGCATAAAGGGTCTTAGAAACCCTCTGGCACCTTCTTCTCTTCTCACATAAAATTCTGACTTCCTTGATCTGCTAAGGAGTAAAACAAGATCTCAAAACAAGCCCAGGCGGGAACTGGACATTCCCTGTCTCTTCCTGTCTTGGCAAAAAAAAAAAAAAAAAGCTTCTTCAACTCAAATCAACATCCCCCTCGTAGTGCTAAGTGGGGCCCTTCGAGGACCAGTGCCCAGAGGACGGAGTGTGGATCCAGGACATCCCTGCTGTTGTACAAGAGATGAGATTTACCGACAGCAACGGAGACATTTTCTCTATTGGACCCTCACCCAAGATGGGTCATTCCCCTGCCCCACAGACCTCACCCATTGACTTCTGAGAAGGCAGAGATGGAGGGAGAGCCAGGTCTAAGAGGCCTGCTTCTGCCTAGGGAGGAAGGGAAGGGCAGAGAGCAAGATGAAAGGACAGCAGACAGCACCTCCCCTCCGCCCACATCACACAGCCTCTTCTAAATGTGGTAGCAAAAGGACTGAGTCATATAGTGCTAACAGCAACAGGCAGGTAACGCGTGTGGTTTTCCATCTGTGTGCCAAATATCCTTTGGGAATGCTTGCTTAGAGGTGAGGATGTGCTTCTGGGTTATTCCAGACCGTTTTCACACTTCGTTAGGACACACAGGAACAGATCTAAGGAACTCAAGAGGTGAAGAAGCCTCCTTAGAAGAGAAAAACAAAGGCAGTCAGAGACCTGGGGACATGCCAAGGAGGAGCCAGCGCTGAGTCTAGGCTCTGACTTCCCGTCTGGCGTCCTGATCGCTGGCTGTGCCTCCATCAAGCTGGGGTCTGCTGAAAACCCAGTTTCCCAACATCTCAAGTGGCTTCCAGGAAATTCAGAGGTGCCCTTTTTCTTCCTTTTTCTCTTTATATCCAGATAGGCTTCCTAACCTTCCATGGAAAATCCCTGAGTCGGCCACTTCCTGTTTTTGTTTGGTTCTCTAACCAACCCCTCTTTGGCCTTTCGTCCTTTGTCTTGATCATCATCCCAAACTGAGAAAGAATCTCCAGCTCCAAGCAGTTCCCTGGCAACTAAAGTTTTCTATCTCAGCCCTGCTCGCTCCCTGTAGGTGCTTCTATAAATCCTCACTCTTACTGGTCCTCACCCAAAGAGGGGATGCTAAAAAGATTCAGAGGTCTGTTTGGGGAGATGCTTGCCCAATATAAATGCAGACCGTACTAACAATTGTTTTTCAGTTCCGATACACTTTTATTTGGGGTGAGGCGCATCCTTTTGCTTTGTTTGGACAGCTAGACAAGGAGCTGGCAGGGTGCCCTTGGTGATGGGCTGTGGTTTTTCCTTCTTTCCACTGTTTCGTCCCCTTCCTCCAGGCCCTTGCATTCCTGGCATATTTGGAGAGAGTAGGAGCTGGCCTGAAGCCACTTTTCTAAGTATCTTCTCAGCTCTGCAGTCCAGTTTCCAAGGCAGTCTCTTTGCTTTGTTTATTCTTTGTGTCCCACTTCTGGGCAAGTACCAGATGCTACTAGATACAACTCCAGCCATGGACGGCATGCCCTGGCCAATGGCTCCAGTTCAGGCTGGCTGGAAACTCCCGGCCACCAGCTCCAGAGGGAGAACGTGTGAAACAGTCAAAGGATGTGTGAACCATGCGCCAGTCTTGGGGGGAGTTTCCCCAAACACATCTAACACATACAAAGAAAAAAGGAAGAAAGAACCAAACAGTAAGCCACCACTGCCTTCAAGAATTTGCTCTGGGAGCAGGTGTCCACTGTAGCCTCATGAAAGGCTGTGGGCTGAGATAACTCCCTGGGTGACCTTTGCTAAAAAAGTGACGGTCTCCGTCTATGCTCTCCCTGGGGATGCTGTAAGAGGCTGTACCAGTGTTGAGAGCCAGGTGGTTCCAGTTGAAAAGAATGATCCAGTTGGAATGTAATATGGTAACACCTGGTTCCATCACTGTCTGTCAAGCCCAGCTAGGTCCACCTTAAATCTTACCTCGAGGAAAGGCCCACCCAATTCATATCACAGGAAATCTGAAGTTTACTCTCTTCTCCAAATTGTTTTCAATTTCCCAGGAGGGAAAAGAGATTGATTCATTCTGTTAATAAGCAAAGGTCTTATTTTTCCACCTTTGGTCATATAAACGTCACAGGAAAAAGAAAAGCTTCATGTTCAATCAAAAAACTGTCCCAGCATTTTTAAAAAGTCAAGTGGAGATAAAACAGATGATTCTTCATGGAAAAAAAAAAAAATTTTTTTTCAGGTTGAGATGGTGTGACTCTGCTTTTCAAAGAGGTGATTTCAGGTGCTTGCGTGGTCAGTCGCTCAGTCGTGTCCAACTCTTTGCGACCCCATGGACTGTATAGCCCGCCAGGCTCCTAGATCTAGGGGGTTCTCCAGGCAAGAATACTGGAGTGGGTTGCCATTTCCTCCTCCAAGGGATCTTCCCGACCCAGGGATGGAAGCAGCCTCTTCTGCATTGGCAGGCGGATTCTTTACCACTTAGCCACCTGGGAAGTCCCAGTTTCAAGTATTAAACTCCTGTTCATTTTCAGACCTGAAGGCTTACATGAATCCTTCTAGCTCGTGCTGATGACTATTTTTCCTGGCCCAAATCCCTTAGGCTGTGAAATTCCCACATCTTCTACATCGCAGGCTCCTTAAACGTCTGAATCACTTAAGGAAGCCTATGTGAAATCCCCTTAGCCCAAGTTGAATAAGAGTTCCTTAGTCACTCTTGTTTCCAGTGGGTCTGCTGTCAAACCTTACTTCCCAAGGCAGCAGCCTCTTTCCCAGTTCTCAAGATGTGGCTCCCATGCTAAAAAACTAGGAACCAACCTTCTCAGCTAACTCTCCTGGCTTCTCCAGTTAGCGGCCAAGCCTCTTAGACCTCCTGAAATCCACTGGATTTGGCCTTTTCTCTCCATCTCAGATTCAAGCCACCCTAAGCACTCACCTGGCTATAGGAGCCTCCTCATTGGCCTCCATTATGTCCCTGTCCTCTGCCCCTCTCCAGTCTCTGAGGAATCTTACAGAATAAAAATCCAGAAAGCTGTTCCTTTGCCTGAAGGATAAATGCAGCCCCTTAACGGTTAACAAAGTCAAGCACAGGTTGGCTCCTTGGTCCACTCCGCTGCCTTATCTGTCACATTCTGCACAGCCATGCTGATCTCAACAGCAACTATTCTCTTCCTCGAACAGTCTTGCATTCCCTCTCTCTTCCCATCGCTACACCTTTCCTTGAGAAACTCCTGTTGATGCTTATGTTCTGATTCAGCATTTCAAGGTTAAGTCTTATCTATTCGGTATTCCTTTTGCATCCGCCTGGTCCTGAGAGGAAAAAGAGTCATATCCTTTGCAGTTGCTTTTTACATTCTCCTCTATTAGCTCCTAAGCAAATTCCACACAGAACTCTGGCTTGTTATCTTGTTCCTTGTCTTTCTTCATATCCAGGGCCTGGTACAAATGAATGCCAATACTACAATATTATGCTTTTTTTTTTAATAATTATGCCTTATCTAGAAAAAAATAAGTGTATTTTAAGGTTACTTAGCAAATTATAATTAAATGATGCATACTAGAAAGAAATGGTAGATGTGAAATACAGGAGTTGCTCTAACAGTGTGTGTATGCAGGAATAGTGCTGAGCAAGCTGCATAGACCTGCCTGTCTCAAAATGCACTCTGCCACTTTGAATATGTTAGAGTTATGTGATCTCTAAGAATGAAATGTAAAAGCTTAAACCATCCCTACCCCAACCTGCTGTTAGAGATTTGGTTTTGCTTTGCTCTTTTGCAATGAAGGCTTTTGAAGGTTAAAATGTGTTTTAATGAATGAAGGAATGAACAGTTAGTTGGAGTGTAGCAATAAAACCTGTTCCCAGTAAGAAAGAAGAGAAACATTATATCTAGCTACAGCAGATTTGCTTTAGCAATCCTGAAAAAAAGAGGCCTAGCCTCCTTGCATTTTAAGAGACTGCAATCTGATAGAGGCAATTATAATTGATTTTAAGAGACTGACGTCTGATAGAGGCAGTTACAATGCTTCCTCACTGGTTTGCTTTCACACCTAATTTAACACAACCTCCTACTGCTTCAGCCCCTTCTGATGCTAAAAATCCGGTCTTTCTGTGAATGGCATTAAGTCAGTTCTGGTGGCTTTTATGAGTTCTTTAGGCTCTGCCTCAAAGATGGAAGCACTGGTGTTTGGATCTACAAGATGTAGAGTACTTAGACTGTTAGCTACTGTTGTGTACACTTGTAACAAATCCAAATAAAATGGAGGAGTATAGGGACTTGGCTGTCATAGAACCTGAGGCCAGTTCCCAAAGGCAACACTTTCCTAGTTCATCCATAAATCAGGCAGCAGTTAATATGCATACCTTGGAGGGTTATTATGGGGATAAAATGAGATAATGTCTGTGACAATGCTCTGTAAATCTCTATGTAATGTTATTAATTCTCCACCTATTTTGTTCTTCAAATTGCTTTTAGAGTATCTGCATTAGAGTAAGATAAAGTTCCCCAGGTGGCTCAGTGGTAAAGGATCCACCTCCCAATGCAGGAGATACAGGTTCGTTCCCTGGAGGAGGAAATGGCAGCCCACTGCAGAACTCTTGCCTGGACAATCCCATGGACAGAGGAGCCTGGCGGGCTACAGCCCACAGAGTCGCAAAGAGTCAGACACAGCTGAGCCCACGATGAAGTCCTCTCTTCTGTGCTGTACATCAGCACCTGTCTTGTTGAGCCACTTTTGAATAGAGTGAGCTTCGGGGCAGGTCACACACAGGGATAGATCTTATTCTCCATTACTTCAAACACTCAGGGTTTATGATGCCCCCACACAGTTGGTGTTCAGTCAGTTGTTCCGGCACAAATGAATAAACACTACTGACCCCGGCTTTTCGCAGTTTCAGACCTCCTGTGGCAGGTGGTTGTAAAACTGAATTGTTTCTACAAAGGAGTGATTCTCAGTGGGAGGGAGGAGGTCTTAGAGGTTATCTGTAATTTTTATAAAAGGCATGCCCAGAGCCTTCATTCTAGGTTTATTTCATAATACTTAGGTCAGCAAGGATTTCCCGTTTCTTCTTCTGCCCCATCAGGGATACCATCTTAGGACGGCGTCAGGTGAGGGGACGCAGGCCCTTGGCGCTCAGTAAGCATTGTGTCTGTTCTGGCTTGTGGCTTCGAGTAGCGGGGAGCCCTCCTGTCTCTCTGCCTGGTGGTGTGGGCCTTGCCAAAGAAAAGGAAAGTATGGTTTTGTTTGTGTGGCGCAACAGAACTAAGTTTCTTCTGTACTTAACTTTACTTGCCATGTGTGGCATTCCTCCTTTATTACAAAATAAATATTAACAATCTGACTTCACCAGGCCAAATGACAGTATCCAGTTTGGTGATTCTTCCCAAAGAAATGCAGGGACCAGTTAGGAAATTATTTCAGTAAAAGCTCTAGGATGTCACAGCGGAAATCTCCACTTATCCAAACTATTGTGAAAAAAAGAAAATCTGGTTTCTCTTTCACTTACCAAATCTAGAAACATGACTGCTTTTGAGATGTTTGTCCTCTCTCAATTCAGTTCAGTCGCTCAGTCGTGGTCCAGCTCTTTGCGACCCCATGGACTGCAGCACGCCAGACCTCCCTGTCCATCACCAATTCCCGGAGTTTACTCAAACTCATGTCCATTGAATCGGTGATGCCATCCAACCATCTCATCCTCTGTCGTCCCTTTCTCCTCCTGCCTTCAGTCTTTCCCTGCATCAGGGTCTTTTCAAATGAGTCAGTTCTTTGCATCAGGTGGCCAAAGTATTAGAGTTTCAGCTTCAGCATCAGTCCCTCATCATTTGTCCTCTCTAGTTGGTAATAAATGTAATCCCGATGTTTTTCAAGTTCCTTGGCCAGAGTACCGGCCACCTATCTTGTCTGCAGGATCTGTAGCCATATATGGAACGCCAGCTCTCCGCCACCATTGTACATGAAGGGACATGCGCATGTGTAGATTTTGGTATGGGGGCGGCAAGGGTGGGGTGGGGAGGGCAATGAAGGGGAGGTGGGTATCCTGGAATGAATCCTCCACAGATACTGAAGAAGGACTAAATAATCTCCCCAGAAATCATAGCAAAAAGGCTTCACCTTTCCTTTAGAGACAAGCAGAGATATAGAAAAAAACTGCTTGATGCTTAATATTAAAGTTATTCCTATTTTGTAATTTTACTTTTAGAAGTAAATTACCCAGTGGCCCCCAAAACACCATAACCATCATTCCTGTTTTCTTCATGAATTAGAGAAAGTGTACTTTATACTATTTCATTGTCCCTGCAGTCAGTTTCTATCATGTTATTTATGCTTTCTGTCTCAGTATTTCTAGGTTATGGATTTGTTTCCTTCCTTGAAATTAGTGGTAGCATTACTCCTCCTAGGTAGTAGTAACATGGAGAAGTGAGGGAAGCTGACAGATCCTAGTTAGGACAGAGTCCTAAGTTACTTATCTGCTGTAAGCCTCAGTCAGCTGAACTATAAAAAATAGAAATCTCTATGCCTCAAAGCATCGTTGGAAGGACCTTTAGCTTTCGAATCATCTGGCTCTTATAGCTTCATTGGCAAGTGTTAAATGGATCTAGGAATTCAGAGACTTGATTAGAAGAGTCAGGTTCCAGGCTGCCACCTAATAACAACTGGTCTACCTTAGAACTTCCCTAGGACCCAAAATGTGTTCAGAAATTTATGATGAGCACCCTGAACTGATGGGAAGAATTATATACTCAGTACAGTAAGAAGCAGTTAGTGTTAAGTCCATTGGTATGCTGCAATGTATTTTTAAGCCCCTATTGTGTATTTTTCCTATTTATGTTTGGTCAAATGACAGTGTTCTAAGAATTAAAACTCCTTGTCATCATACAGGCCATTTTTCCCCCATGGGGGACAATTTTTTTTATCCTTCTGAGATGAGATCACCACACCTAGAATAACTTATATTCAGCCAGGCATTCGTTAATGGAGATGAGGTCATACTGAGTTTAACCCTTTTGGTTCTGCAGAAACCAAAGCGCTGCTCCCAAGAGTGTGGATTAGATGCTTTCATGTAGATGGTGACAGGCAGAAAGCAAATGTCTGATGTAGTGAGGATTTTACTTACCATTATGTAAATTTTCAATAGTCTGAATAATACAGGGAACAAAATAATACATTATAATATTTGTTCCTGAGAAATCCTTATCAAATAGAAAAATCCTATTCTAAAAGAATTCAGGTGTTTTTTTTTTTTCTTTCAGCCATCAAATACCTTATTGAAACAAAATTGTCTCTGATGTCTAATTCTGGAAATTATTAATTACTGTTACTTATATTAAGGATAATCTAGCTGAAACTTTTTTAAGAATGATTTGGTTAAAGAAAGTTGATTAAATGTATGAAAAGGAAGTTATTATTTGAAAGTCATCTTATAGTTAGATGAAATCTCAACCATGGTGTAAACCAAGAAGCCAAACACAGTTGACCCTTGAACATCAGAGGGGACTCTCCCCACAGTTGAAAAGCTGAGTGTATAATTTATAGCAGGCACTCCGTATCCACACTTCCATGTCCGTGGATTTCAGCCAACCTTGGACGGTGTGACACTGTAGATTTGCTATTTTAAAAAATCCACGTGTAAGTGGACCTGTCCCGTTCAAACCCCAGTTGTTCAAGAGACAACTGTATTTTAAAACTCTGGAAAGCTGGCCGCTATGTAACTCTAAACCTCCTATTATCAGTCACAAGGGTAGAATTGCTTTATTCCCAGAGCTTTATTGATGGCAAGAAATAAAAAATTGTTAGAAGTTAGTATTTCAGTCCAATAATCACTCTTTGCAGAAGTATTTGGTAAAAGACCTTAAGGCCTTGATCACTGATGGAACGTAGCAGCATTTAGGGGTTCCTGAATACATACAGTATACCCTACACTTGGCAAACTTACTCAAAGGGCCAGTTTGAGGCAAAACCCTGGAGCCAGAAAGACGCTGGCAGGAGCTCTGGGTTCCCCTTCAGAAGTGATCTTTATTAAGTCTTGTTTTCCCATTCCACTGTGTTTTCACTCCAGATTTTCCACAGGCTGGCTGGAAAGTCTTGAAATATAGATAAGACTGTTTTCTCATGGATTACAATATAATATCAATAAACCATGTGTTATGTATCTGCCTATGTTCCCACAATTACTAACTACCCTGTACTGTTCTCTCAATCAGATTAACCAAAACTTTATTTTTCAACCATGGGTAGATAATTATTTTGACATGCACTGAGGCAAGTTGGCCTCTGTATTTCTGGTTCGAGGAAGTTTGAGATTTCTCTGTACCTAATAATACATGTTTATTGTATGTATGGAAGAAAAAGAGAAAGACACACGGGGATGTGGTCCACAGCAGTCAAGGAAGTGTTGTTGCTTTCAGAAAAGTGCATGTTTCTGCATGTTCAGCTGCTCAGTCATGTTCAGCCCTTTGTGACCCTTTTGGACTATAACCTCTCAGGCTTCTCTGTCCATGGGATTTTCATACTAGTAACATACCCTTCTTATTGCTTTCGAAACAGGGCTGAGAGTTGAAATTGGCTAGCACAGTACTGGTTGGTACAGTCCAACACTGTTGAAAAATATTATTTTATAAAAATAATCTGTGTTACTGTTTCCTAACTTTAAAAAAATGCAGATGTTATAGAAAAAAATACAAAAACATTGAAGAGTAATTAAGTTGCCAGTAATCCCATCACCCAGAGATAGTTACTGTTAATAAACAGGTTAAAAGGTAAAGATGCTGTATAACCAGTGTATTGGCTACATCGTGGCTTCACTATTTCTCTGTCCAAATCCTCAATATTTTGATGAGTAATGCATATCCTTCCCTTTCTCTCCTCTCCCTAATCTCTAGATTAGCGTTACTAGAGGAAGTAGGGCCAGCGAGAGGTTTTGTTTTAAACTGTGTTGAGCTGGAAATGTTTGCTTCCTTAGGCTGCATTCTTAGCAGTGTAAGTCTCCCAGAGCACACTTTAAGGCTTCTACTGAGACATGGCAAGACATGTTGTCAACATGATCTCAGGAGGTAATACCAACTTGTGTCCCTTCCACTCATGTCTGGGCACGCCTGTCTCATACACCTGTGTTAGATGTATGCATGGTTAGTTTTTGTATTATGTGGTAAAATGCGTTTATTTATTGGGGATTTTTGTCTCAGTTTTCTAACGAGAGAGCAAGTGGATGTGATCGTACAAGGAGTGCCTACCAGCCTTCATACTTTGTGCCACACAGTTTGTCTTCCTTGCATGACAGTGGATGAGCCTTTCAGTTCAGTTCAGTCGTTCAGTCGTGTCTGACTCTTTGCGACCCCATGAGTTGCAGCACGCCAGGCCTCCCTGTCGAGGCTTTACTTCTTACTGTTTAGTTGCCACGTCAGGTCCAACTCTTTGTGACCCCATGGACTGCAGCACACGAGGCATCCCTGTCCTTCACCATCTCCCAGAGTTTGCCCAAACTCATGGCCATCAAGTTGGTGATGCCATCCAACCATCTCATCCTCTGTCGTCCCCTTCTCCTCCTGCCTTCAGTCTTTCCCAGCATCAGGGTCTTTTCCAATGAGTCGGCTTTTTTGCATCAGGTGGCTAAAGGATTAGAGCTTCAGCCTCAGCATCAGTCCTTTCAATGACTATTTAGGACTGATTTCCTTTAGGATGGATTGGTTGGATCTCCTTGCAGTCCAAGAGACTCTCGAGTATTCTCCAACACCACAGTTCAAAAGCATCAATTCTTTGGCGCTCAGCTTTCTTTATAGTCCAACTCTCACATCCATACATGACTACTGGAAATAGCTTTGACTAGACAGACCTTTGTCAGCAAAGTGATGTCTCTGCTTTTTAATATGCTGTCCAGGATTGTCATAGGTGTTCTTGTTCTTACCTGAGGCCAATACCTCTCTCTCCATATGTGAACTAGATTCACAGACTCGCTCATTCCCTCAAGAACTTTGTTCTTTTTCTCCTATTGCCTTATTCATTTCTCCTTTCCATGGATGATTCTCATCAGCATAAAAGCATGCCTAAGATGGCTC